>PVJX010027565.1:0-24735 GCA_004027295.1 Dolichotis patagonum | reverse complement strand
TACACATTCAGACAGTAGTTTACCAGTTCCCATACTGTTGCAGATCTAGACTTTCCAATAAAGTAGCCATGGCACAAATATAGTTACTAAATGTCAAATTACTTAAATGTAATTTTAATTACTTAAATTTAAAGAAAACTATTTCCTAAATTAAAAGAGCCACACACACACACACCAAAAAAAAAAAAAAAAAAAAAAAACCAGCCAGGCATGGTGGCACATGCCTGTAATCCCAGCAGTCAAGAGGCTGAGGCAGGAGGATTGTTCTGAGTTCGAGACCAGCCTAGGCTACAGAGTAAGCTCAAGGCCAGGCTGAATGGCATAGTGAGACAGTGTCTCAAAAAGACAAAAAACAAAACAAAATAGCTACTATTTGCATTGAGAAGATAAGTTCTACTGGGTAGCACTGTTTTACATTATATCAATTAAAGTATGTGACAACAAATAACTGATTTAATTCTGAATACACTGGAAAAAGAGACATGTCTATGATAAAATTCTATGCAAAGTAGAAGTAACAGCAGTTTAGTAATGCAAGAAAAATATATAAGGCACATATAATTAGAAAAGAAAAAATCTATTTTGGTTCATAGACACCATGATCATACAGAAAATCTCAAAGAATCTCAAAAACTCTGTTAAGTGAATTTAGCAAGGTTCAGTATACTAAATGAAGTGCAAAACTGCAGTTTTTTTCCTACTCACTAGTAGCAAACACGTGGAAACTGAAATTTATTTATTAATTTTTTTTGGGTACCGGGGATCAAACTCATGACCTCACGCTTGCGAGGCAGGCGCTTAAGCCACTGAGCTAAATCCCCGGCCCGAAACTGAAATTTTAAAAATACAATTTAAAATAGTATCAAGAACCATGAAGCCTAGTGTGGTGGCACAGGCCTATGCTCCCAGCACTCGGGAGGGTAAGGCAGGCGGATTGTGGGCAACGCCAAACTGAGCTATATAAGTAAGTTCAACATCAGCCTACACTACATATCAAGACACTTCTCAAAAAATAAAAACAACATCAAAAAAGAACCACTTGGGGGGCTGAGGCAAGAAAATTGTTGCAAGTTTGAAACCAGCTTGGGCTACAAAGTGAGCTCAAGGCCAGCCTGAACTTCACAGCAAGACCGTGTCTCAAAAAGGCAAAAAAAATTAAGTGGAAAGATATATCTACTAAATTTTTGGATTAAGGGTTGATTAAGGCTCTTAAAATATCTCTTTTTCCAAAATTGATCTTCAGATTCTATATAATCTCAAGCAAAACCCAGTAGCCAGGCTTCCTTATAGCTGATTCTAAAATTTATATGGAAAAGTTAGCCAAAATTTTTGAAAAACAGCACATCTGGAGAGCTCACATATAGGATCTAGAAACAAATCATACACATATGATCAATTGTGTGATAAGGTAATCCAATGGGGAAAAGGGGAAAATTGTACAAGGCTGGGCATTGTGCTATATGCATGTGGTCCTAGGACTTGGGAGGCCGAGGCCGAAAAACTACCACAAGTTCAAGACCAGCCTGGGTTACTTGACAAGACCCTGTCTCTAAAAAGCCCCCCCCAAAAAAAGACAGAGAGAAAGAAAAGAAAAGAAAAATGCTCAACAAATGGTACTGGAACAACTGGATATCAACATGCAAAAAACGAACTCAACCTAAACCAAATATAAAAATTAGTTGAAAATGGGTAAAAACTATAAATATAAAATAGGGCTATAAAATTTATGAGACAAAAATATGGGAAAAAATATTTCTGATCTTCTGTTAAGCAAGAAATTCTTTTCTTTCTTTTGTTTTTTGAGGTAGGGTTTCCCTATATGGTTAAGACTGGCCTCAAGCTCATAGCGATAATCCTGCCTCAATCTCCTGAGTACTGGGATTACAGGGGTATGCCACCACACCCGACTCCAAGAATTTACTGACTGTATACAAAAAGATAAACTTTAATATGACAAAACTAATACATAGAGCATCACAGAAAACTCTGTTATAGCCAGGAATTGTGGTGCACACCTGCAATCCCGGCACTCTAGAGGCTGAGGCATGATGATCTTAAATTTGGGCTCAATCTGTGCAATTTAGCAGTTTAGGGAGATCCTATCTGAAAATAAGATATGAAGAAAGGCTGGGCACATATGTAGCTAAATACCCAGTTCCACAGAAAGAGGAAAACACCTCTGTTCTTTGAAAGACACTTTAAAAATGCAAGACAAACACAGACTAACAGAAAATATTTGCAAAATACAAAAAATGCAAAATACAAAATACAAAAAATACAAAATACTTATACCCAAAATACATTAAATACTCTAAAAACTGAACAAGAAAAAAGACATGATTTTTTATAAATGGGTAAAAGGAAGAAATAAGACAAATTTACAGAAGATATGTAAATTAAATATGTACAGTGAAATATATCAACAGAAAGTACCAGAAACTTGGTATAATGTAAAGCAACTGGAAACTCATATATTGCTGGTGGGAATATAAAATGGGACATTTTACAAAGTTTGCCAGTTTGTTATGAAGTTAAGCCTGTGCCTACCATGTGTCAAATGATTCTACTGTCAAGATACTTAATCCCCCCAAAATAAAAAGTGCATGTTTGTTAAAAGACCTGTACATCAATGCTTAGAGTAATAGCCAAAATCTGGAAGCAAATTGCCTATCAACTGATAATGAACAAGCAAATTGTGATATATTCACACAGTAGAATAGTATATGGTTAATAAAAGATGAAATGACACACACAAATCTCAAAAAATATGGTCCATGTAAAATCTGATAAGACCAAAAAGCTGCACACTGTATAATTTAATTTAGATGGCATTCTAAATAAGACAAAATACATTCACAGAAAACATAGTGGTTTTAAGAGGGGTATTGAGGAAGTAATAGAAATATATAATTCTATTGGCTGGTGGTTACACAAATGTATACATTGACAAAAGTCACTAAACTGCACACTTAAAACTGGAGAAATTTACTTTATATCAATTATATCTCAATATACTTGATCTAAATATAAAAGTAATGTAAGTCTTTTCTTTTTTTTGGAATTCTGTAATGTATATCTATCATACATACCAAGGAAGTATGGTAACAACTGACTATGTACATGACATAGAAATAGAGTAAAAGATAAACAACATGAATTCTCTGGGCTTTGAACTTCTGTATTGTAAACAGAAAGGCTTAGAATCCATTTTCCCAAATCTATTCCCAGGAAACTTTCAGAACCTTTGTACATATATTCTGGGAAAATATTTCTAAGGTCAAAGTACTTGAGAAATGCTCCTCTAAAACCTAATCCACAAGGCATTTTAACACAAAGAGCTCTGAGCAATCCTATATTCTTTAAATTTTTCCATTTTTAAACTTAGGGTTTCCCACAATTACTTGACATGGAAGCTTGTTTTTCAAGAAATAATGTTGGTAAAAGATATTATAGTTCCAAGATTCTTTCATAAAACCTTAAAGATTTATCTTTATGATTAAGTTTTGCATAGACTGGCAAACAATACAACTGATTTAAAGTAGCTATGGAGAACAGCACCCTATAATGAGAAAATTGCCTAAAATTACAAATTTAAAAGATTTCATATTTATCTTTGGGGGCATTTTTTTTTGAGACAGGGTCACACTCTATAGTCCAGGCTGGTTTTGAACTTGTGGCAATCACACTGCCTCAGCCTCCAGAGTGCTGCAGTTACAGGCATGCACCAACACTCAGTTCATATTCATTTTGATTACTTTAGTTTTTATTGCCCTCCAAATTCTAAATCTCTAAAATGTAGGCATTATATTTGGACTAGTATGTACTACATGAAAACAAGTGATAGAATTACCTCTATTTGAAAAGCTTCTTTCCAAAAGATATGATAGATTTTAAGAATTTAAAAGGAATGACAGGGATACTACAATTCCTAAACAATTCCTAAAACCAACTGAATCACGTCAGTGTTAAACGGGTCAGTGAATAAAACCAGAAGTCTGAAAAAATATGCTTAGTTAAAAAAGATAGAAAAAAAGGAAGAAAGGATGAAGAAAACCTGAAGCTAATACTCTAAAGGTTGCTCTTCAGCTCTTCAGATATAACCTTAAAGGAAATATAACACACTACAAAACAATGTCAATATTACAGCTAAAAAATCATATTCTTGAACACAAAAGCACGCGTAAGAACATCTATGTTAACTCACTAAATTATAAATAAAACTATAAAGGGAAGTGAAAGTGCAAATTCTGACAAATTCTACCCCTAAATCTAAAATAAAATGTTGGTTAATACCACATTAAATTACAACAAACCCAGCGATCTACTTTCCAAGTACCATCCAGGCTACTGAGGAGTATTAACAATATAATTCTGAGTATCCAATTTCCTTTAATAAGCCTAATTAATGTTCAATCAATGGTTTCCTATAAATGTATTTTAAAATCACTGCTAGCCTCAATTTAACCTCTGAGAGAAAATAAGTTTTATAAGTTTACTATATACAACAATATTCCTATAAAATTTATTATTTTTCGGTTTGAAATTCATCCTTTTCAAATTGTAAGACATATTCTAAACACTAGGAATTATAAAAAATTATATAATTCTTAAACCATGAAAAAATAGAGAAGCAGAAGGGTAGTTATTCATCCAGCATGTTGGTATTGAAAATATTCTATGAAAACTAAGTTTAATAAAAATAGTTTTGTGCCTAGATCTCCTTGGGAATTACTAGTAGTATTTCCTCAAAATGGTCTGGACAGTCCAAGAATAATCTGAATGTGACATGTGAATTTCAGTAAACCAGAATGGGAGGAATCTTAAAGACATAAAATATATATCATTACAAGTCTGGCCTACAAATACAACATAAGCAGAATATATGTTTGCTTCTTTCTAAAAGCTATCTTTATATACCTCCCTAGAAAACATTTTATGAAACACAGCACAAAATATATAAATAGACAACCAAAGGGCTAAAAACACCTATAGTATAATGTAGAAAGCTGAAAGAAACACTGCTGCTAAAAGAGCAACAAAATTCTTAAAAAGTTCATCTCTTACAAAAGCATGATTATATTTGCTTTAAATAAATGTCTTAAAATCTGGACCAATTAAGAAACTGTTCAAGAATGTAAACAGTTTAAAATTCAAATGTAGGCCGGGCATGGTGGCATACACTTGCAATCCCAGCACTTAAGAAGCTGAGGCAGGAGGATCACTGCAAGTTCTAGGCCAACCTGGGCTACACAGTGAGTTCAAGGCCAGTCTGAAACGCATAGTGAGACCCCCCTGTCTCAAAAAGACAAAAAATAAAATAAAATTTAAATTTAACTCTGGGCCTATTTTTAGCTTTATTGAGTTCAGGAAAGAATGAATCAAGAATATGTTCATAACTCACATGGATATTACTCACCCACATTTGGAGGTTTCACATAATTTACAGGTAGTTCTGGAGGTCTGCCTCTATGCAATGCTGCAAAAGCAGACCCATTCCATAGTGTACTCTTACAGTCTATAAAAAAAAAAAAAAACACTGAAAGTTTTGTCAAGGAAGAGAGCAGGGTGGTTTTATTTGTTTTGTTTTACACTGTGCCTCAAAGGCACACATCTACCTTCAATTTCATTTGTTAGAATATATTTTTACTTGTTAAAGCCACAATAAAATAATGCTTATATATTAAACATCTAATAAAATAAATTATACTGGCAAACACTAACACCTTAACTTATTAGCAGGATACTTTATTTCTATGCTAGCCTCAAACTAAAGCTTCTGTTATGCGTATGTTTGAATTTTAAGTAACTGTGTCATCAATTAATACTTTAAATTTACATTGGTCCTCTTGATCTTTAAGTTTATACATAATTAAAATTGTAACACCAACAATTCAACAATACAATCACAGCATATTTTATAGTTTCCTTAAACTACAAATTAGATGTTTAAAACCTAGCATCATTTATGCTATTCATCTTATGGAATTACAATGTATTACAACAGTACATTAATAAAACAAAACAGAAAAATAAATTGGTTGTGGGCTGGGGATATAGCTTAGTGGCATAGCACCTGCCTGGCAAGCACAATGTCCTGAGTTTGATTGCTGGTATCAAATAAATAAATAAATAAATTAGTTGCTACATCTGAAGTACTTAATGATTCTAAGAGGCATACTTAATACATAATTTCATATTTTTGTATTCATAAGATACAACTATATGTATTACATTTATTAGAAATACATACAATCAGAGAAAAAAATTGTAAAAAAAACAGTAGCTAAATTGTTACTGAACAACCACTAATGGGTTAACATTTTTGTTTAAATATTTTCAATTTTTTTTTTTTTGGTACTGGGGATTGAACTCACCACCTTATGCTTGTCAGGCAGGCGCTGTGCCACTGAGCTATATGCCTGGAATCAAAATTTTCAATCATAAACCTTTACACTTCGGGGTGGTGTGGCACATCTGTAACTCCAGCTAAGGAGGCTAAGGTAAAAGAATTCCAAATTCAAAGCCAGACTGGGCAATTTAGTGAGACTTTTTCTCAAAATAAAGTGAAAATAGAGCCGGCTTAGCTACATAAGCATCTGCCTGGCAAATGCAAGGTCGTGAGTTTGATGCCTGGTTTCAAATAAATAAATAAATAAAATAAAGTAAAAATAAAATGAGATGGGGATTATATTTCAGTAATAGGTTGCTTGCCTATGCATGCGCAAAACCCTGAGTCAAATTCCCAGTACCAACAAAAAGAATACACACATACATAATCATTTTCATTTACCTGGTAAAACACAATATAATTAGGATGATATCATAAAGACTAATAAAGAAGAACATTATACTGTGATAAAAGAATTATTTTCATCAAAGATGGTAGTTCACAAATGTAATACCAGCATTAGGAAGCTACGGCAGAAGAATTGCTATGAGCTCAAGGCAAAGCTGTACTGTCTTATCAAGCCAGCATGAACTACATAGCAAAAACTTGTCTCAAGAGGAGATAACAGTCGTAAATATGTATGTGACAAATACCAGTGCACCCAACTATATAAAACAAATGATAATGGATATGAAAATGCCAATAAGTCCTAATATAAATGTATTTGGAGATCCCAATACCCCACTGCCACAAAAAGGCAGATCAACTGGACAAAAAATTAACAATGAAACATTAGAACTGAACCAAACTTTTGAACAAATGGACTTAGTAGATGTCTACAGAGTGTTCCATGCACGACATAAGATTACACATGCTTCTCAGCAGCACATGAGACATTCTCCAAAATAGACCACACACTGTCCCTTAGAACATGCTTAAGTAAATGCAAAGGAATTGAAATTATCCAATGCATACTATCAGACCACAGGGCAATAAAACTGGAAATCCATGCCAAAGGAAACCACAAGAACTTCATAAACACATGGATATTAAAATAGCACCCTACCTAACAACCAGTGGGTCACAGATGAAATTAAAGACGAAATTAGACAATTTTTACAGTTGAGTGATAACAACAATACAACATACCAGAACTCATGGGACACAATGAAAACTGTCTTAAGAGGAAAATTTATAGCAGTAAATATCCATATCAGAAAAACAGAGCAAGCACATATAAACGACTTGATGTTAATCTCAAACTTCTAGAAAAGAAAGAGCAGGCTATGCCCAAAGCTTGTACATGGGAGGAAATTATAAAGATCAGAGCTGAAATTAACACAACGGAGACTAAAAAAACAATACAAAGAATCAATGAATCAGAGAACTAGTTCCTTGAAAGATTAAATAAAATTGGCAAAGCCTTAGCCAACCTTATCAAAAAAAAAGAAACAAAAGACTCACATAAATGCAATAAGGTATGAAAAGAGTGAAATCACAACAGACAGAGCAGAAATTCAGATTATCTACAATTACTTTCAAAAACTTGTATTCCAATAAGATGGAAAATAAGAAATGAAAACATTCCTAAATACATGACTTACCAAACTTGAATTAAGAAAAAGAATACTAAATAATTCAATATCAATAAATGAAATTGAAGATATAATTAAAACCTATCAACAAAGAAAAGCCCAGGCCTTGATGGATTCATGGCTGAATTCTACAAGAAATTTAGTGAAGACCTAATACTGCTACTTGTCAGACTTTTTAATGAAAATGAAAGGGAAGCAATACTCCCAAATTCAATCCTGAAAGCAAACATTATCCTGATACCAAAACTGGAGAAGGACTCAACTGAGAAGGAGACCACAGGCCAGTTTCACTAATGGCCATAGATGCAAAAATTCTCAATAAGATATTGTCAAACAGAATGCAGCAAACCATCAAGAAGATGACACACTATGATCAAGTGGGATCAATCCCAGGGATGCAGGAATGGTTCAACATGCATAAATCAATAAATGTAATATACGCTAGACAAAAATCATATGATCATCTCAGTAGATGCAGAAAAAGCTTTTGACAAAGTTCAGCACCCATTTACAGTAAAAACCTTAAAGAAAATTGGAATAGATGGTCTTTATCTCAATCTGATGAAAAAAAAACCATCTATGCCAAAGCAACAGCCAACATCATACTAAATGGACAAAAACTGAAAGTTTTCACTCTAAAGCCAAGAACAAGACAAGGATGTCCACTGTCTCCACTCTTATTCAACGCAGTCCTGAAAACTTTAGCTAGAGCAATTAGACAAGAGAAAGAAATAAAAGGAATAAAGATAGGAAAGGAAGAAGTTAAACTATCACTATTTGCAGATCTTTGAGATTTCTTTTCCACAATTACATCTATGCTACTCACTGACACAAAAGAATTTCTCTTATACCTCTAAAACTTGGCTGCTACTAAGAAAAATAAAGGGCAACCTGCTCGGGATCCCTTCTGTCTCTCTTCAGACAGAAACTTTCTTCCTCTCAATAAATATATTCTACTCTTCAAAAAAAAAAAAAAGAAAAAGAAAGACAACTGGCGAGATAATGAAAACTATAAAAAAATATAAGTATGTGCAAAAACCTTGGGAATATTTATTCAACCTAAAGATATGTTGTTCTCTACTCCTCTCTCTGATAACAGTTCTAAAATCTAAAAATCTTACCTTTGGCATCTCGTAACAGAGACTGCCGACCAACACCTAGTAAGGTCTGTACCCCAGGAACACTCTGAGGGATCTCCTTATCTAGCAAAGGACCAATTCTCTCACAAATTTTAAGGAGGTAGTCTGGAGGAATGTGTGCATTGGCTGCTACCTAAAAAACAAAAATATAAGAAAAAAAACATTTGTTTGAAAAGTAGGTCCTTTACTAAATTGTTTAGTTGTGAAGCAAAGCATAGTTTTAAAATACGAAGTCAGAAAAAATAAAACTTTGTTTAAAACTTAACCAAATTTAAGAGAAACAGTCAAAAATGAACATTTAAATGACATAATGCACTGAAATGGCATGACACTTTTATATACTGTATCTTGATTAAGGTATTTTCTGAGCTGTTAATTTTAAGAAATATACATTACCCAAGCACCAAAAGTAACCATGCTCAAAATCAAAAAAACTAAGATGGGTAAACCCTGTATTACTTGAGTTATTCAGTAATAATAAACTAATCAAAAATCTGAAGATCTAAATTCTATACAAAAATAATACAAATAAGATATTAATTACACTAAATTCTCACTCAAGTCCTCTTACTGCTAACAGTACTTATTTCTTCAATTAAGAGGAATTGTTCTTCCTATGCAAGATAATTTGTTACCCAAAGGGTATTCAAGTAATGATTTTATAAATACCAAATGAGATAACTAAGCTATGTGACCAAAATTCCTTGAAACACAATTAAATTTCTGGACATGAGCAAATATATGTGAATCTGTATATTCAGCAATTAAAACAAGGCCTATACATTAATAAATTCTCTCATTGAATACAATAAATTAGTAAGCAAATTTTATGAGTGTGATTTTTCCTTTCCACAACGTAAAATCACTTTCTAAGCAGTCCATTCAAAAATTCTTTCCTATTAAAAAAAAATCAGTAAAAATTTGTAGTACTAGAGAAAAATAGGTTCTTTCAAAATGGTATCAATAACAATTTTTTTTCAGTGAAAACATGTTATGGGCCAGGGATTTAACTCAGCGGTATAAGTGCCTGCTTTGCAAATGCAAGGTCATGAGTTTGATCCACGGTACCAAAAAAAAAAAAAAAAAAGAAAGAAAGAAAAAGAAAAAGAAAACATGTTAGATTCTCCTTTACTCATTAACAGGTTTCCAGACTCTCTCATCAGCTTGTATGATGATGTTTGTTCTACATTAAATTTTAGGTCTTATAAGTTGTAGTTAATGTTTACTTTACTCCATTTTTTTAATTAAAGATGGAATTTTTTTAAAGGCAATCTTATGTACCTTGAGTAGTTTTCAAGTTTTTTTATAATTCTATATTTTAAAACACATAAATATATAACTATGTACTTTTAAATATTCTACAAAATTCACACTTTAATATTATAAACCTTTTTTTTTCAATTAAACTCATTCTAATTTCCACCATTAAACATTTTTCTCCAGAATATAATGGTTGACTAATACCAAAGGAGTGATTTGAGATCTATAGAAGAAAAACATCCTCTAAAGCTACTGGGCAGTGGTGTATGCCTGTAATCCAAACTATGTAGGAGGCTGATACAGAAGGATCCCAAACTGGAGGTCAGCCTGGGCGACTTAGGGAAACATTACCTTGAAAATAAACAATGAGTTGGAGTTGTAACTCAGTGCTACAGCACTTATCAAGCATGTATGAGGCTCTGTATTCAATGCCAAGTATCACAAAAAAGATAAATAAATGAATAAAAAGCATTCTCTAAAAATAAAATTTAATGGCCAGTGTGGTGGCATGCACTTGTAATCCCAGCACCCGTGAGACTGAAGCAAGAGGATCACCACTGCGAGTGTGAGGCCAGCCTGGGATACACAGTAAATTCAAGGCCAACCTGTACTATGCCTGTACTACACAACAAGACTCAAAAAATATATATAATAAGAAGGGGCAGTGGGATTGAAGACAGGGGAGGGAAATGGAAAAAAACAGGAACTAAGATATATCAAATACAAGTACAAATTCCGTATGATGAATGTGATCGCTATACATATCTAAATTATACTAATAAACTCAATTATTAAATATAATAAAAAATAAAAACGAAGCTTAAGACTGCATCACAAACTTCTGTCTTAGCCTACATAATATCACTTGGACATTAAACTATACAATCTTTGAATAGGAAAGATTCTATTGCACAATCAACCTAACTACCGAGTTTTACAGAAGGGCAAACAGTTCCAAAAAAGAGAAGTGCAGGGCCAGGGATATATAGCTCAGCAGCACAGTGCCTGCTTGGCAAGCACAAGGTCATGAGTTCGATCGTCATTACCAAAAGAAAAAAAAAGAGAGGTGCAATCTGGGACTCTTGTCCACTCTTTTTTCTACTACTGTCATTTAAAAGCAGTCACAAAATTATAAAGCTAAAGAAAACTGACACAAAGACTGCAAAAGGATGAAAACAAATGAACACTAAATTATAAACCTTTTTGATAGAAAGACTGACTGATCGAGAGCTCAGTTCTCGCCAGGTTTGGTAGCACACCTATAATCCCAGCACTGGGGAGTCTAAAACAGAAGGACCACCAGGAATTTAAGGCCAGCCTGGGATAGATAGTGAGTTCAAGGTCACCTTGAACTACATAGTGAAACCATGTCTCAGAAACAAAAAACGAAAACAAATCTAACAATTGAGTGCTGGATTTCAGAATTAGAACAAGTGAGAAAAGCAGAAAGCTCACTGAGTTTATCCTACTCATCATTAGTTAAAAGGTATCCAGCTGGGCATTGACTAAAAGAAAAATGATAACTAATCTCAGGAGACACAAAGACTGCACCAAGAGATACTGGAAATACTAGTTTTCAGATGGCAGTGGCATAATTGTTAATCCAGGCTTTTAGAAATAATAGCATCACACAAGTAAACCTAAAAACTATAGCATAAACCAGATGTTGTGGCACATGCCTGTAACCCAGCACTCTGAGAGGCTGAGGCACAAGGATGAAAAGTTTGAGCCCAGCCTGGGCAACTTAGTGGCATTTGTAGACCCTGTCTCAAAATAAAGAATTTAAAAAGAGCAGGGATTGTTGCTCAATGTGAAGGGCCTGGGGCAGTGGTGGTAAACCTGTGGCACTGCAGTGGATTATATCATTGGAAGCTGAGTTTAAAAGGTTCGCCATCAGTGCCAAAGGAGATACAATTCCCAGTACCATAAAAATTTTAAAAATATAACAGAATATTGTGCCTGTTCCATAAATAAAATCATTGGTACAGAGGGAAAATTTAAACTCAAACTGAGATCATGTGCAGAAGAAGGAAAATGAAACATTTTGCCTAGTATTTTTAAGTGTTTCTGAAAAGGAGGATGGAAGAAACACAAAAGCTAACAGAAAATAAAACAGATTTTGAAAAATAGGGCAAGGTAGAGACAGAGCAGGGTAGGGGGAAGGGGGAAAGAAGGGGAGAAAGGGAGAGAGAAGAGTATAGATATAAGCTAGATATTTGAAAATCTGAACCCTTGGATTATTCAGGGCTTTAAAACTTACTACCTATTGCTCTTTTTTGGCAGTGTGATACAGTAAAAAGATTTAGATTTGAATCTTTCCAGCATTTTTCCAGTTCTTTTTCTTTGGGGAGGGGCAAGGTCTCACTATGTATTCCAGGTTGGCATCCAACTCACAACATTCGTCCAGGCTGGGATCACAGGCATGTAACACCACACTGGGCTGTTCTCCAGTTACTACAATGTGACCCTGGTCAAACATACTTAGGCTTTCTCTGCCTGAGCTTCTTCATATGAAAAACACAAGTGTCAATAAGTTAAAAAAAAAAAGAAAAATTTATCCAGGATATCTCCCATTTTTGAAGGAAAAAAATTACAAATTCAGGTTGAGGATTTAGGTCAGTGGTGGGTTGTTTGGCTAGCATACACGAGGCCCTAGGTTCAAGCCCTAGTACTACAACAGAAAAAGAAGGGTTGGGGGTTTAGCTCAGTGGCTTAAGTGCCTGCCTGGCAACCACGAGGTCGTGAGTTCAATCTCTGGTACAAAAAAAAAATTCAGTACAATAGAAAAAGAATATAAATGCTTGTACAAAAAAGTCCAGAATAAAACACAAAAATACTAACTATAGGTTTTTTTTTCTTGATAATTTTCAATAAAATATAAATGTCTACATAACTGGATGTGATGGTGCACACCTGTAGTCCCAGCTACTCAGGAGGCTGAGGTGGCATCACTAGAGTTTAGGAAACTTTGATACTAACTGGGGCAACAGAAAGAGATCCCATCTCAAGATAATAATAATAAAAATAATAATATGAATATGAATGATCTCAAATAATAATAAAAATAATATGCATATAATGTCTACAGTAACACAATAATGTATCTTTTCAATTTAGGTACTAGGTGTTAATATTTGCTGAAATGAAAGGAGTGGGGGTAAAATGGGCAAAAATGGCAAGGGGAGGAGACAAGCATTTCTGTATAGTTATACCACTAGTTAGCTGAGTAGTAAAACTTTCTGCCACTTTCCTTTAAAAATAAGAATCATTATTCATGGCATTTTTTTTATTAGTTTAAGATTTCCTCAAGGAAGAGATGTCCTGAGAAAATTCCTAGAGTTAAATCTTTGCTAGTTACACTGCCTCAACAAAGTTGTAAAAATACTATGACCCTGAAAGCAGATGATACTAAAGCAAGGATAGGGAACCCACCCACATTCTCTAAAAGTTGAGTGGAAAAAGTTCCAGTGAAAGAATTTAGTACCAGCTATCAAATTAAATAAGTATATATATATATATATATATATATATATATACACACACACACATATATAGAAATAATTATTCAGTATCTTCATTTATAAAGCAAAAATTCCTATATGTTTTACAAGGTTTCTGTGTTAATCAAATGAGTTCAATTAGAAAAATGTACTTTATTAATTGTAAAAAGCCTGTACAAATGAAATGGTTATTATTTTTTAAAATTAGGACAGAGGCTGAGCATGGTGGCACACATTCATAATCCCAGCACTTGGGAGACTGAGGCAGCAGGATCCCCACAAGTTAGATGCCAGCCTGAGATACATACTGAATTTAAGATCAGCCTGAACTGCACAGCCAGACCCTGTCTCAAAAAAAAAAGAAAGAAAGAAAAGAAAAGCAGAAAAGAAAAAGAAAAACAATACTAATTGATCTAGCCATAGTATCTATCAGTTACCATAACAGTGCATACTTACCTATATTGAGGTTAAGGAGGACATCTTTTTGGTTTCCCATGATGTGTAAAGTATTCCTAACTATGGTTGTATATTCCCACGGTAGTTAATAAATCATACATACATAAACCGCATCTACACTTAGAGGTGTAATAACTCAGCTATCAGCACTCAAAGATTATTCTGCTAGCTGGGAATGGTGGCACAAGCCTGTAATCTCAGTACTTTGGAGGCTGAGGCAGGAGGATCATTGCAAGTTTGAGACCAACCTGGGCTACAAATTGAACTCAAAACCAGCCTGAACTGCATAGTGAGACCCTGTCTCAAAAAGACAAAAAGAAAAAAAATTTAAAAGAAGATCATTCTGCTGTTCTAGTAGGCAATTTAAGCCCATTACTAGTAATTGGAGAACAATAGCTGAGTAAGAAAAGAATATGAAGTGTGTCTGGAATTCCAATACAGTAGATCGAATTATACAATATGAAAACATTCTTAAACCTAAATGTTTTATATGCAGATGCAAATTCTTTATCATCAGAGACACATATATCCTTTTTAAAAAAAATAATGGTCAAATAATCTCAATAATAGGTTTTTTGGGAAATGACATTATATTAATTCAAGTCCTTTGCATCTAAGATGATGGTAATACAACCTATACAATACCAAATGCAAGCATAACTAGTGCTTTCAATTCTATGAATGAAAAACGCTGAACAAATGTAAAAATAAATAAATAAATAAATATAAAAATACACCCATGTCTAAAGATAACTATATTCTTGTTCCAGTCTTATGATAGGAATCCTCTTACAATGTTTCAAAACCTTTTTTTCTTTCTTTTTTTTTTGAGACAGTCTCGCTACTATGTAGTTCACACTAGCCTTGAATTCAGTAGGTACCCCAGGATGGCCTTGAACTCACAGCAATCCTCCTGTCTCAGCCTCCCAAGTGCTGAAATCACAAGTCTGTACCACCACACCCAGCTAAAATGTTTCAAAAATCTTATGCTATGGCTTACAACAAGCTTCTACTTCATTCTTTCAGTATATAAAATTTAAATATTAATACGAACTATTCATTTAAACTTGTGCTGCCTCAACCCTTTACTCTCTGTGGTCCCTGGTAGAGCTCCAAGAAGGAAGTAGTAAAATAACCAACAAGTCAATAGGGTAACCACAAATGAAAAGACATCTGCATTTAAAGATAAATTGCAAAAGGCAAATCTATTATGTTGTCAATAATAATAAACTAGAAAGTGGAAAACACCCAAATCAAACTTCAAAACAATCAACATGACTTTACAACTCTCTATCATTACAAAAAGCCCTGGAAATTTAATGCAGAATATCATTTTGAATTACTATAAACAAAAAATTTACAATTCAGGTCAGGAGAGGTGGCACATGCCTATAATTCCAGCAATTTGGAGTTTGAGGCAGGAGGTTTGACCTAGAGTTCAAGGCCAGCCTGGGGTACATAAGTGAGATCAAGGCCAGGCTGCACTACATAGTAAGACCCTGTCTCAAAAAAAAGAAAAACAAAACAAACAAAAATACAATTCAACATAAACTGTCATCATATCATTGTGCAGACATGTTTAAAGGCATCTCAAACTACATGTCAATACTAGCCTGCCAGCAGCTTTAACAAAAAAAGCACTTTCTCTTGCATACCAAGTAAAATAAATCACATAATCATTTAAAAAACAGAAAATTTCTAGAACAGATGATAGTAAAAGTAATGATGAGTAAAGTATAAAGACATTCAATTGACCCTTAATATTCTTCTGGATAAAATAAGTAGGACAATCAATTTATAATATGTCATATATATATACACATATATATATACATACACATATATACACATACATACACATACACATACACATACACACACATATATATAGCAAGATTTTGTTTCAAAAGTATGTATGTATGGTTATCCAGCCTCAAATCTATTTAGTTTACTGATATCCTTGCTTATAATCTTTCACTTCTGGTTTGTTTGGGGGTTTTTTGGGGGGGGTGTTTGTTTATTTTGGCTTTTTGAGAAAAGGTCTTGCTGTGTACTCTAGGCTGGCCTTGAACTGACTATGAAGCCCAGGCTGGCCTCCAACTCACTGTGATCCTCCAGCCTCAATCTCCTAAGTGCTGGTATTACAAGAAAATGCCACCCTGCCCAGCTAATCTTTCACCTCTTAATTATGGACTTGTATTCCTTGTTTCATACCCCAAACTATTGTATAATTTAGTGCCAAACAAATCAAGATTAATACTTTGCCCTAAATTTCAATATAAAACACATAGCTAAATCAAAGATCATACTGTATAAGTCCATTTTAATAAGAGCATTTTAAAAACTTTTTTATTTTTTGGTACCAGGAATCAAACTCAGGACCTTCAGCTTGCCAGGCAGTCTTAGTGTCACTGAGCTATATCCCTGGCCCTTATAAGAGCACTTTTAAAATACCTACTCCAAGAAAACAATATTCTTTTTTTTTGTACCAGAGATCACAATCTTGCACTTGCCAGGTGAGCCTTTAAGCCACTGAGCTAAATCTTTGGCCCAAGAAAAAATATTCTATGTCTACCACAATGAAGCCACTTAGAGGGCATGAGTGAAATAACTGCAATCAACAGTACAACTAAAGACATTTAGCAATTTACTACTGTACATTCTGTTCTTAGCCACTACACTCCATTTCCTTTCTGTTCAGATTTTCACTCAACCCCATCTATATTACCTCAGAAAGAAAACAATAGGTAGAGAACAGACATCTGACTTAAAAGAATAACATGGTATTAAAACTGATTCCTGGTAGCAATGCAGAATTCAAATTTCCTGGATGAAATTTAGCCTTTTTTCATATGACTATTGAGAAGGCTCTTCCAGGGAAACGTCAGTCAACTATTTTGTTAATTTCCCTATTACACTGTTTGTCTAGATTTCTTTTTTTCTTGTTGATTTGTAGGAGCTTTTATAGTTCTAACAGGAATTCTTCACTGGAAAACTGTGTTACAAATATCTTGTACTTTGTAAAAATTTTTCACTCTCTTAATGTTAACTTTTGATGATCAAAAAGGTCTGACTTATCTTTTTGCTTTTCTTCCATGGTAAGTGCTTTATGTTTGGGTCTCCTTTATTGAATTTGTGCTATTAAAATGTCACTAGTTTAAAAAAATAACAGTTGACATGGTGGTACATAACTGTAATCCCAGGACTTGGAAAGCAGAGGCAGGAGGATCACTGAGTTTGAAACTAGCCTGGGATACAAAGTGAGTTCAAGGCCAGTCTGAATTGCATATTGAGTTCCTGTCTCAAAAAGACAAAAAAAACTAGTATGTCTTGAAAATCTGGGTTTGATATAGAAAAACAAAAACCTAAGTGAACGATATAAAAATTGAAATAAAATGTATATTTTATCTAAACTATGTATAATATTCAAACAAATAAAGAAATTTTGTGTATTTAATTTTTTTTACATGTATAAGGGCTACACATATATTTCAGCAGTAGAGCTTTTACCTATCATGCACAAGATCCTCAATCAATATCCAGTACTGGGAAAAAAGTATAAGGAAATATAAAAACAAAATATAATCAGCAAATACAAAAATAAAAAGGTTAAACTCAAGCTAATGTAAGGCTACAAAATGATTTAGAACTTACAAACTGGTTAAAACTTAAATCTCATTAAAATGAAAAAAGAGCTATTTAAATTTACAAGGAGTATTCACATCTAAGAAAATCAAAAAAGATTCAAACAAAACAACAAAAGTCTCACAGTAAAATCAGGTGTGGTACATGCCTATAATCCCAGCAATCAAAAGGCTGAGGCAGAGGGATTGCTCAAACCAGACTGGGCTACATAGTGAGTTCAAGGCTAGGCTGAACTACATAGGGAAATCATGTCTCAAAAAAAAAAAAAAATCTCACACTAAGTTCCTAGATGTTGACATTATAAATTAGTACAACACTCTGGAGAACAATCTGACAACATATGACAAAAGCTATTATAAACTCAAAGGGGCTCCCCTTTGAGTTGACAAATCCACTTTAGAAATAAAATCCATGAAAGTTAAGTCTCCAGACACAGGGCAGAAAAAGATCATCTAAGTAGGTAAAGACCTCAGTAAAAAAAAAAAAAAAAGAACACTATTTAGTGGGAAGTCAGGGTCAAATTATAACATTTTAAATACAACTGAATGTTTTCTTACCATTAAAATAACGATGACTATTCAAACTCATAGGTAAATATATGTAAAAGTATTGTCAGAAAAACATAAAGCATAAAATGAACATTGATTATAATTATGTGAAAATTTGCCTTTACAAGAAGAAAATGTCTAGTGGCTTTTTTTATTTTATGGTGGGAAGACTTTAATTATTCTAATGCTTCATCAAATTAGTTTAAAAAAACAATTTTTCCATTAAAGTCTCCTTTTACAGCTTGCTTAAAAATGGTCCTCCTGCACGAATATAAAGGCTGGTAAGAACAAATGGAAACAAAAGCATTTTCAGTATACTTCAATATTAAAACTACCTTCAAAACCATATCAGTAATTCAGTGTTAAGACATATTAACAGAGGCAAAACAAGCCAGGTCCATCAAAAAGTCTGATTACAAATTAAATAAGCTGATAATACAGTTCTTCAAAATTAATTTTTTCCATCTGACAAATTATTACCATTAATAGTACAGATAGGGAAGTTTACCCTTATAAAGACTATTATACCATTTTTTGTGATTCGTAAAAATATAAGAAAAACATTTGGTCAGTACATTTGATAATAATTAACATTGCTTCAGTGTTATACAAAGAGAAACACTAAAATGAACACCAAACCAATTTAAATACTCACTGCAAGCAAATTTTAAATCATTTTGTTTATATGTAGTCTACCATATTCCTCCAACTTTCTTTAACTTTGTCCAATTTTCCTCATTTGAACCTTATTTGAAGATAGCTGATTTAGATTTTAGTATCATCAACCTTTTCTCCTTTCATTACAATTCACTATGCCTGTGACTAACACAACAGAACCTCCTACCCAAAATAAAAAGGACCATCTTTTTATTATCAATGCTGAACAGTGGGTGCATTTACATTATAAATTATATTTTCATGAGAAACAACAAGAGTCATTCCAGTAGCTTTGGTCTTTTACTAAAGTATATTCTATTTTAAAAGAGGCCCATTGTTGTCTCCTAGTAAAATCGTGTTTATCAATTCTCAAAAAGGTTATAAATCTATAGTTTCTATTTCATTAAATGCGCCTGTACAAATGCGATTCACTCATGATTTAATAAGCTATTTTCTAAAATATGAAGTATTAAACGATATGTTTTTATTCGGTAGTTCATTATCTAAAACTGGCAAATATGGAATTCACTCGATGTTTCTTATTATTTTTAATTGTGTCATTTTTCCGAGTCCATGGTTAGTCAACTCCCCTGCTGAGCCCGTTCTCCCCCCTTCAAAAAAAAAAGGAAAAAAAAGCGCGGGGGGGGGGACCAAGCCTGGTCTCAGTTCCCGTATTTCAAGCCAGGACCAACCAGAAAAGAGTTTTCTTCCACTAATCCGGAACTCAGGGCTGTTAGAGACGCTGCCATTGGCCAGCGTCAATCCCTGGTACGTGCCCCAAGATAACCCCCAGATTTCTCTCCCTTTTCCCCCTACAATGGGCCTTCCTCTATGTTTGCATCATACTCATAATCCACAACACCGCACTTCTGATAATCAACTTACATTCTTCAAAGTTTTAGACTGGAAACAAGCTAGGCCAAGGAGGAGGGCAAGGTACCCTTTCTCCAACTCCCGGGAAGGGGGAAGGGGCAGTCATTCTCCAGCTCCGCACCAAGCTCAGGAGCTTTGCAGACTAAGGGCTGGGGTGCGGGGCCCGAGTTAGTGGTTCAAGGTGGGGGAGGGAGTAGAGAAAGAGTTGGTTTAAGTTGAAGTGAAAACTTTACTCACCAGATCCTCGAAGCTTCTTCGGTGCTCTTTCCCCTCCCAGTCCAAGCGGCGCGGAATCAGCTGGGGGCCGGAGGAAAACGGGGGGTGCAAATGATGTGGGTGAAGCCTATGCTCCCATCAGTGGGACCCACTTAGGGTCCAGGTCCTCGACCCTTCGCAGTCTTTATTTTTCTTGCCCCAACAGCAACTGTCTCAGAGCTTACCGAGTTGAGGGGAGGCTATCCTTAAAAACCGCCTCCCATAAACATAAAGAGGGGGCGAGTTAAGAGCCTAGCGTCATCCACTCTTTTTGAGGGAAGAAACCGGTTCACCCTAGTGACAACAGCTATGGGTGACCAGATCAAAGCCACCTTCCCAACCCCTGCCTACCGCCCTAGATTTGCCCTCCCCTTCCTCCAATCTCACCCCGGTTCTCCCCACCCCTTCCCAAAGGGGTTCCATACCTGATGCTCCTCGAGCTCCTGCACTAGCACCTGAGTAGAAGGGAAACATTGATATGAGGAGCAGCTCCGACCATCAACCCATTCCTCCCTCCCCAATTCGAACCCAGTCGCTGACTGCAGGACTAGTCAAGGCCGGCCTTTCCTTCACCCTCAAAGAACTGGTCACCCCGCGGTCCTTATGTCCCCACTGGGACCCTTCCCCAGGACTCCCAGGTCTCTTCCCCCTCACCTGAGCGGATTTGTTGCAGGGTCCGGACTGCAAGAACCTTGCGATCAGGTAATACAGCTCTGAGGAAGAGGAGGGAAATGAGGTTGAGAGGAACGCATAGAAGAGAAATAGAAGCTTTTTCAAAAGACATTGACAGCCGTGGCACTAAGCCCACATCCCCTTATCCCCGGGACACAGCTACCCACCGGCTTCTATCTGGGTAGGTGCCGCCGCCATCCTTTTCCCAAAGGGGTTTGGGGCTTTGCTCTAGAGGGGCTGACGGGGGCGGGTTGGGGCGCTGCTTCTATTGTGGTGAAGCCCCCATGTCTGGAAGTCCCGCTGCTTCCGCCACACTCCTCGTCCCAGTTTCGGTCTCCCTCGGATTCATCGCATCACGTTTCGACCCATAGATATTCTAGCCCTAGAGCTGAAGAGGCGGAGGAGGAAGGAGAGCGAGAGAGAGAAGAAGAGGGAGGAGCCCAAGTCACAGAGAGGTGGGCGGGGGCAAAGGGGGTGGAGAGAAGGGAAGGTAAAAAACGCTGAAACAGGCTTGCGTCGCTCGCTGTTTGCCGCCAGAGGCACTAACACAGATTCCTGGCTTCTGCTCTTCCAAGGGGCCTACAGTTGTCTAGCTACGATTCTAGGAAGGAGGAGGCGTTCTAACTGGTGGCGGACGCTCTGGCAGTCGCCATAGATCTCTGTGGCGGTGTTGGCTTCCGCGAGCTCCGAAGTGACTTGCCCTTCCTGTGGCTGTTTCCGGTAGAGGACCCTTCCTTCTGGGGTGATATGGAGAAATTTGTGAAGGGCTGACTTGACTCTATTGCTTCCTTCAAGCATCAAGGTGCTATTTTGTTTCTCCCTACTATTTTTGTACCAAATGGAAGCGCTGTAGTTAACCAGAGTCTTGTACTAATATTGTTACAGAGGGTTACTTAAAATATCCTACGGTGCTGAAAATTTACTGAGAATTTTGCAGTTAGTCTTGAGGCATTTTCCCTCTTCTTTTAAGTTCACAACCAACTCTGTCTTATTCCCATAAACTAGTTTTCTGTTGTTTTCAAATATTGCCAAATTACATTAGCCAAGAAAATTTTTTTTTCTTTTTGAGACAGATTTTTGCTATGTACTCCAGTCTTAGGAATGAATGGTGGGACTGCAAAGGTAGGCCACCAGAATTGACAAACCAAAGATTTTAATACATGTCCATTAGAAATCTGATATTGCCAGACATGGTGGAGAAAGCCTGTAATCCCAGCACTCGAGAGGCTGAGACAGGAGGATGGTTGCAAGTTCAAGATCAGCCTGGGCTCCAAAGTGAGTTCTAAGCCAGCTTGATCTGCATAGCAAGACCCCATCTCAAAAAAGACAAAAAAATATGATTTAGAAGTTTGCTTTTTGCAACTTCAGTACTGCATTTATTTATTTAATATATAGGTAAAGCATTGACTTTTACTATTGGGCTACTTAAACCTTCAGGATTTGTGTAGCATCTGACATATATAGTAAACTGAGTCTTTTTTCCTCCGCATCTCACTCAATGCCTTGACCAAAAGAATTTATAGAAGCTGAAACTGATGAAAGAGGAAATGTTTGAGTTCTATATACTATTTACATTGTAATTTACATTGCAATTGTTTTTAAAATGGTCACTTTCTAAGTTTAGAACTTTATTAAGGATATGGTTTCCTCATTCAGAGCTGCATCATTGCCAAATGTGGTGGTGGTTCGGACCTGTAATTCCAGCACTTGGGAATTTAAGGCAGGAGGATCGCCTGGACTAAATAGTTAGTTAGAGGCCAGCTTGAACTGCACAGTGAGATCCTGTCTAAAAAACAAACAAACAAACAAAAAACAGCTGCACCATTGACCAAAGAGGGCCTAAAACTCCATTCAACTGACATGAAGTTTGACTTCCTAGGGTGGCTACCTTGGTCTACCTCTATTTTTTTCCCTTCAGAAATTAAGTGGGTGAAAGTTCTCAACTTACTAGGAGAAAAATGATATTCTCAATTTGCTAAAATTTGCATTAAGAATTATTCTTCAGCCAGGTATAATGGAGTATACTAGTAATCCCAATACTGGAAAGGCTGAGGTGGGAGAATGGCAAATTTGAGCCTGTCTTAAGCAACTAAGTGAGACTCTGTCTCAAAATAAAAAATACAAAGGGCTGGAAATGTAACTTGTAGAGTGGCTCTGGGCTCCATCATCAGTATTGAAAAAAATCTATGAAACGGTGAACAAAGAAAATGAAATCTGTAGAGAGACTACTCCCCATTCTTCCATCCTAATTTGGGCAATACCCCGGGGCCCTTCCACTGTCCTAAGAGCTGAAAATAAAAATAACAAAGACCCAGGAAATCTCTAAAGTTCCAGGCCATGGCACATGCATAACAGATCTCTAGGCCTGATCTTCAGTAACCTTTTCCTCATTTGAACTTCCTTAAGGGTTCATCCATATGGACTGTATCTAATGCATGTGATTTAATCAGAGTGAATTCTGAAACAGGCATAGGTATATATGGTGTTCCTAAAATGACTCAGCATGCTGTCAATCATTCCTGTCAATCTTATCTAAAGACCCAATGGGAGGCACCAAATATGGGGTGCACATCTTTTAAAATCCAAAAGCCTAGCCAGACATGGTGGCACATGCCTGTAATCCCAAAACTCAGGAGGCTGACACAAGAGGATTGCCATGAGTATGAGGCCAGCCTGAACTACAAAGCAAGACCATGTCTCAAAAAAAAGTCCACCCTTTTAAAATTAAAAAAAATGTCCAAAAACATGATTTTTCTGTATGTTCTTATTGGCCTGTTATCCATGTACCACTTTACTTTTCACGCTATCCTTTTGTTTTGGTTCACATGGACCTGCCCAGAGCACACCTTCCTCTTGTCCTCAATATATGTAGCTGCTTTTTCTTATACCATTGGATATACTTTTGTAATTCTTTGCTCACTGTGCGCAAGAACCTGGAACCTATCTCTTAGATCCATCACATGGTATCAATAGCATATACTGTACTGAGTTTGGTACTATCTTTGGTTTCAGGCATGATAGCTTTATAATGTATCTCCCATGAATATAGAAGAAACACTATGGATTTAGTTGCTTTCAGATTGAAGAATAACTTACTTTAATAGTTCTTGTAATGTGGATCTGCTAGCAACACATTCTTTCTCTGCTTTATCAAAGACTATATTTCATGTCTTTTTTCAGTCCTAGGAATTGAATCCATAGCGTTTGCACTGCGTTACATCTCCAGCCTTTATAATTTTTTTTGAGACAAGATCTTGCTAAGTTTCCTGGGTTGGGTTGGGCTTGAACTAGTGAGTTAACTTCCTATCTCACTCTTTCAATTTTTTTTGATCAGAGTCTCTTTATGTACCTCAGTCTGACCTTAAAGTACAGATTTTCCTGCCTCAGCCTCCTGAGTACTAGGGCTATGGATGTGCACTACCAGATCCATCTCCTCTTCATTTTTGTCCTTCATTTTTCTTTTTATTTCTTTTTTTTTTTTTTTGGTGGTTCTGGGAATCGAACTCATGACCTCATGCTTGCCAAGCAGGCACTTAGACCACTGAGCTAAATTCCTAGCCCCGACTGTCCTTCATTTTTCATCATTCTTTTTTCTTACTGCATTTCAGAGTTTGTAACCTTTATCAATCTATTGACAAATTTGTTAGCTTTTTATTCTCCCATCTGAAATCTACCCTTGTGCAATCTAGTGAGTTTTTCTTTTTCTTTCTTTCTTTCTTTCTTTCTTTCTTTCTTTCTTTGTTTCTT
>PVJX010027564.1:0-24756 GCA_004027295.1 Dolichotis patagonum | reverse complement strand
CCAGGCCAGCCTGGGCTACAAAGTGAGTTTAAGGCCAGCCCGAATTGCATAGCAAAACCCTGTCTCAAAAAGAAGGAAGAAAGGAAGGAAGGAAGGAAGGAAGGAAGGAAAGAAGAAAGGAAGAGAAGAAAGAAGGAAGGAAGGAAGGAAGGAAGGAAGGAAAGAAAGAAAGAAAGAAAGAAAGAAAGAAAGAAAGAAAAGAAAGAAAGAATACAAATGATGGGACAAGTGTGTTTGAAGCAAGGGTGATGAGGGTGATTAATGACAGTGTGTCTTGGACTGCAATAATTGTTTTATTTAAACACCATTTTTCTGTCACATCTTACAAAAACAAAATCCTTTATATAATAAAACTTTATCAATTTAATTATATTTATCTTACTATTGCTTGCATCCTTTTGTTTCTCACTGTTCAATTCAGATTAGATAGTTGTAAATCTAGCCCAGTACTGCAGATAGCGAAGTTGTATGAGGGGTGATCATAACATACAGTGACTATTTAAATGTTTTCTTTTTTCAATTTATTACAGTAAAAGACACACTGCCATTAAACTACCTCAAGATATTCAAAATACTCCCCTCTCTTCGAACATACCCTGTTGTTCTTGGCAATGTGCCTTTTATTGTGTTAAGTTTTTAAATTTTAAATACTCATCGTATTTTTCAATCACCCTCGTAGTCATACATTTATTCCAATATTAAAATGTTTTTTCAATGTTCAGTGAAGGGATAAATTTTCAAAGCGTGATTCTCATTTCGCCAGTCATCTAAAACCCATCACTAGTTCAAACATCTTTAACTGGTAAATACTAGCAAAACAGAGCACAAAATATTTATACTTGTAAAACAAAGGGTGGAGGGAAATAGAAGCTACTGAGCAAACATTAGTTCAGCATTCATTTGCTAAGAGAGGGGCTGCACATTTTAATACATTTACAAAGTCACACATCTGCTCTGCCTTCATGCTTCCATGGTTGTTTGCAAAGACGAAAGGCACAATTATTTTTGCCTTAATTTTGTGATTCATGTAAATTCCCAAAGAGAAAGAAATGCAACGTGACTTTTCCAAGTAAGAAATTAAGAAGCCCTGGTTTAAAGACCACCAGCGTGAAGCAGGATGTGAGATCCAGGGCTTTGCTGAATAGATAGGAAGGATATGATGCATTTTTAAATGATGCCTTTTTATAGCCCCAAATTTGAAATGGCAGGATTTGGAGTACAATGGCAGATCGAGTATCTTCAGGACATTTTCCTCCAGTCCTGCTATTCTTGGATCTTTTGTGCTTTCCTCTTCCTTGGGTCCTCCAAGTCACTCTGTTATCTGTTATCTGTTCTCTCTCACTGGCCTGGCCTCTCCTTCCTCTCTCATATTCCTTATAATGTACATATCCTGCTGCTTGGCCCTGCTTTCCAGGCCTAGACAAAGAGCTATTTACGGCAGCCAAGTCATGACAATGGTTTTGTAAATAAGGAACTTAGCTAAGTTAATGATTATCATCTTATTTGGATTTCACAGTAGATCAAAGAGCAGTTTGGAATTTGATTTACTGTGTGGTTGAAAGTTTTAGCATTCTTATTTTGGAGTTGCAAAGAAAGAGAAATGCAGGCAAACTCCCCCTCTATGCAAGCTGGCAGTTACTCCACAAGCTTTCATTTGCAGTACCTGCTGCTTACATGAGACCCGTTTTCAGACTGAGCTACACTCCCCACCTTTATTTGTCTTATTTTTAGACAGGGTCTGCTTAACTCAGACCATTTGGTTGCCTAAACTGAGCTCAAACTGGACATCTTCCTTCAGCCTCCCAGAGTGCTGGGATTATAAGTGTTCACTACCACACCCAGTTTACAACAGGTTTTGAAAGTTCCAAAAATCAGAATAACAACCGTAAGCAATTTAGGGTATAACTCTGGTATGTTCTCCACTGTCCATTATCTATAACTTGATAGTTTGCTCACAAACACATTCAGGTATTAATTATGGAGATTATAGTCAGACACTTAAATTATTAAGTTATAATTAAGCATTGTACATATCCATGCATACATGCAGCTTACAAAAGCTATTCTGGCAGTTGTACAAGAATTATATAAGACATCAAGAAAGACAAAACCAGAAAATAAGTGTCTACTAAGTAAAAGAATGTATAGATTTCTTTGCTTGCCTTTGTAAGATATGCAGCATTTACCTGATAAAAAGGAGAAAAACATCTACTTGTAATATGGATCAACTATTATGTATTATGTCTGCAGTGATGGGTCAGGAAAGGGCCATGTTACAAAGGGTCACATAAATAATTACCTTGTAAGCCAGATATGGTGACATATACCTTCAATCCAACCACTCCCATGCCTGAGGCAGAAAGATCACAAATTCAAGGCCAGCCTGGGCAACTTGGCAAGATGAGGTCCCAAAATAGAAAAACAAAAAGGGCTGCAGATGTCCCTCAATGGCAAAGTGTTTATGTGCGATACCCTGGGTACAATCCCCAGTAGTATAAAAAGCATAAGTCCCACTGCACATACATAATGCTTTTAATTTTCTTGTTTGTTTATTTGCTTATTTATTTCTTTTGCAAACATAGTGATGGAACCCAGACCTTTACACTAAGCTAATCTCCAATCCCCTTTTTATTCATTTATCATGTGCCACCATGCTCAGCCTGCTCTAGTGGGACTTATAAGTAACAAGTTTGTTTCTCTCCTTTGGGAATTCTGGAGGCTGTGATGTCCAAGATCAGAGAGCCACATGGTAGGGCTCTGCAAGAGCCCTTTTTCAAGCTGCAAGTGATAAGTGTTCTGTTATGTCCCCATATAACAGAAGGCCAAGGCAGCAATCTGGGGCTTCTGTGAGCAGGTCCTCTGTTTTTTAGCATTTCTCAAAGTATTGGCAGTTTGAAGAAAATTCAAAAGTTGCCTGTTCTCATTTGTGGATTGCCTCTACATTATATGAGGTACAGCAAGAAATTCTGACTTTATAGAATTCTTTGAAAAAGACTTGTGAAGCCTTTGATATGCAACAGTGAAAAATACAATAGCTGCAGCCTCTACCTACGGACACAGGCCAGGTCGAACCAGCACTCCACCTCCCAAGGGTCCCCCAATCCCATTTCCCAAGAATGGAGGGAGAAAAAAATTACAAAACAGATGCCTGTCAAAGTTGCTGGTCTTGGTGGGACCTCCAAATGATACAGAGGAAATAAATATAAATCTCAACCTGCTGGATAAGCTAAGTTCATGTTCCCAAAATTGAAGAATGAATTCTAAGGAACAAGAGAGGTTAAGAGTAGGAAAATTTTGTTGAGAAAGACAGCTCCTCAGAGAGACAGGAGAGGGCTGGAAAATGGGCTGTTATGCACCCCATTTTATAGAGTAAGTTTTATACACCAAAATCATGAGGTACAACATCACAAGGTGGGCACATGGTGGGACAAAATTATGATCAGCCAGTAAGATTATAAGCTTATCCATTTAGATAATATTGATCCAATCGGGAAGCAGGTCACAGAGCTGATGTCCCTAGGAAGAACAAGGAAGAACCATTTAGGAAGAAACAAATCAGGGGGTTCCGGCCACCCACCAGGTTGATGTTAATGTTATTTATTGTTTATCTCTCAGGGAGTTGTGTGGGCCTGGTCATTTTGTCTTCATCTTGGGGCCTGCCCTCCAACAGACACACCTCCAGCCACAATTGTAATGTGTTTTCTTTCATCCTCTATATTTCCTTATCTTTCCCTCAAGGGCCCAACTCTGTCTTAACTGCCTAGAATATTTCTACCTAACATAGCTGTCTATAATATACCCCACTCTGATGGGTACTCCTAACTGCTGTGAGGGGGAGGTGGGCGATGATTGCTCTGGCTACTTTTGGCTGAAGAGGGTCACAGTTGTGATCATCAGTCAGAGACACTGCAGGCTGGAAAATTACTTGGCATATCCAGGGGAATTTGCTGGTGGCTGCCCTCCAGATCATAAGTTGTTGCTTGTAAATTTCAGTGCACCTACGAATCACCTAGGGAGCATGTTTTTAAAAACTTTTAAGAGATTCTAATTCCACTGCAAAGTTCAGCGAGGCCCTGGGACTTATAATGTTAGTTACCCTCTCTCTGTCATTCTGGAAAAGTCTCAATAATAGCTTTTGCTAATTGATAAAGGTTGAACATCTTGCAATTCTCTGCCAGTGTATTTATTGATGAGATCAAACAAATATTCTTTGTTTTCTTTCACCAGTTTGAAAATGTAATACTTGGGGGAAGATAGGGGATGAGTTGTCATTATTTCCCTAAATACATATCGTTTTATAGGGAAAGACTCCTTATAGTGATATCATTAATTATTAAAAAATATCTCCTAACTTTCAAAGCACCACTTTGGGAATTCTTTGAAGGGTACAGTCAATTTATCTGAGTCAGAGAGGTTAGATTTACCTGCAGAAGAGCTGTATCTAATCAGTGCTGACAGCCATCACATCAGAGACATGTATTGTGCAAAAATCATTTAGTCATTTGAAAAATGAAATTTCTATTCTGTGCCTAGATTCACGTTTCCTGTTATATACTTCAGAAAATAAAATATATTAAATTCAGTATATACATTACCAAAAACACTAGTTTTAAAATACAATTTTGGAGGCTGAGGCTGTAGTTGCGTGGTAGAAGAGTCACTAGCATGTGTAAGGCCCTGGGTTCTACCCCCAACACCACATAACAATTATATACACTGCAAGCATGTGCTAATAAATAAATAAATTTTTAAATATATGTACATATAACTATACATAAAACTCTCATATAACTATACATATTATTAGATATGTATATGGTTGCATATGTATGGTCAAACTATTGTTTTAACTATAAACAGTCATTTTTATTCATTTAAGTAAAAAAGCTAAAAATTTTTCCTCTGTTTGCTAAAAATAAATTGTCTTTGCCGAAAAGCCATATATGGAATATTTACCACTCAAGGAGACATTTTTCCTTCTTGGTTTTAAATTTCTAAGACTGTTTTGCATTCTTAACGAAAGCATTCACTCCTATGAATAGATGGAACATTTTCTCACAACTTTGAGTTGAGTTTTAAAGAACATTTATGTGGTATTATGCAGAAGAGATGCTGCTTCTAATGCAAATCTTTCACATGTAAATAGAAAGCACAGTTTTCAAAAGCTAAAAAGAAAACTAAAGTTAAAGGTATTATCCCATTTACTGATATTTACTTAATCATTCTGAGAAAAGACTTCTACTCTTTTATCTGAATATCATTGCTGACCCTCAGACCTTAATCCATTTTGTGTATTTTAAAATAATATGGAAGCTTCACTGAGTTTTTATTTTTACAAACAGTAGTTAACCCAGTCTATGTTAGGTGAGAATCTTGGAGTTTTGCATATACTTTGCTTACTGCCTGGCAACTGTCTTCCCAGGAAATCATAATCAAAGTTTTCTGGACTTTGCCAAATGATTCAATAGAACTGGAAGTTTGACATCTTTTTTTAATATAAGAAAAGAGAAGCACTGTTTATTAACATTAACTGAATTTTGTGTATGTGCATTTGAAGTGTATGAAAATAAGAAAAAAATTATGGGTGAGTATTTTAAATATAGAAGTAAAAGATTCTCTGTTTTTTTCTGAAACATTTCGAAGCATTTTTATAGAAGGCAATAAGAGCTGGTTAACCATTGTGTCCCCATTTATGAAGAGAGCTAACCTTGAGAATTTATTTATGGAAACAGTTAAATTTTACGTTCGTATCTTGAGGGACCGGACTGGTTCTACTTTCAGTGGGAGAGTTGGCCAGAGCAGAGAAGAGCTACTGGGGAAAGGGTGTGATTTGAAGCCAGTTTTAAGGTTCTTTTGATTTCCAAGTGTATCATCCCCTCCTTCCCTTCTTCTGTTCTTTCAGTCACCTTAATGGAAATCAGATACCAGGGATCTTACTTGCCAGGGCCAGAAATCAAAATAGATTGGCTCAGGTAGGAGAAGGGATAAAGATGAGTAATTTGTCTACCAAAACAATGATCAGAGATAATCAGCATTAGACATGGCTGCATCCAGGATGCCCAGAAATGTTACAAAGAGCCTTTCCTCTTCTTTCTGTCTCCAGGATCTGTATACCTTTCCAGTGAGTAGCTTCCTTCTCTGTGACTGAGAGATTGGATTGCACTGAAGTTTATAAAAGGGCATTGTTTTCCCAAGGGATTCCCAATCAATGGTGTGGAAGAGGGTTATCCTTCCCCAGAGCACCTGGCTGGGAGGTGGGCTGAGTCTAGGTCACACCTGACTCAATGACAGGTGCTCCAAAGTGACTAGTCATGAGGCTCGGGCTGCAGAAGGGAAGTTCCCACTCCCCTGCTAATGACAAAGCCAAGGGACAGACCTACACATACAAGGGAGCCAGGTGGGAAGGAGACTGGTGACAGAAGGGTGAGCTCACACCCGAGAATTGCTGGAAATGACTACAGGGATGTCAAACTTCTTATATCTGTTGTTTGTTTCCCTTTTTTTCCCCCCCTTGGTATTGGGGATTGAACCCAGGGCCTTCACAGTGAGCTACATTCCCAACCCTTTTGAAATATTATCTTTAGATCTCACCAGGCCACTAAATTGCCCAGGCTGGACTCAAACTTGGAATTCTCCTGCCTCAGCCTCCAAAAGCGCTGAAGTTACAGGGTTTATTAACTTTCGGGTTTTAGTGACAGGAGGAGCTTAACAAAGATAGACAAAATGTACCCCATTTAATTTCACAGTGGTCTGGGCTACTCATGCTGAATTCTACATATTTTATCTTTTTGAATCTTTATTTTAAAACCTTTTATAATTTTTATTTTAAAAAACCTATCATTATCTCTATATTCAGGATAAAGAAAACGAGACTTTAAAAGACTAACAAACTTGCCTAAAGTCACTTCCCTGCAGTGCTCCCTCTTGAAATTCATGAGGGAGGATGGTGGAGGATGAAGAAATGAAGACAAGAGTCAGAAAGCTGAGGTCAGGTAGAGCCCTTCACCTAATGGGAGACAGGACTGCTCAGCAACTGCGGTGTGGTTATTTATACAAGCAGCAGAAGAGGCTGTTTACAAAGAGTTTTAAGAGGGGGGGTAAGGTCTGGAACAGGAAGAGCATCTAATCTCCAACAAAACATCACACTGTGGTGGTTACATGGGGAACAAGAGAGGAGGTATCTGTATTATCTCAGGGGGAGGACAAGTCAGTGTGTGTCAGGTCTCTGAGCTGCGTACACTTCTCACGGGGCCTGGACAAACTCATGAGAAGCAGGGACCTTGTCCTAGAAACCCGAGGTAGAGACAGCTTTGCTCCCAACACTGGGGCAGGATTAGAATCTTCCAGAGGAGGGATTTCCCCAGGGTTCCTTCACTGAGCAGACATGAAGGTTCTACAAGAGATAATGGATGGATACCCCAGCAGACATAAGAGAGGTATCTGTTGCCAAAGGGAGCTGTGAACTCAGGGCTGGGTGCCTCAGAGTTGATGCAGGAAGCTGGTTTTGGTTGTGCATGCCTGTAATCTCAGCTATTCAGGAGGCAGAGGCAGGAGGATCACAATTCAAGACCAGCCTAGCAACTTGGCAAGCTAAGACTCTGTCTCAGAATAAAAACTGAAAAGCTCAGTGGTCAAGAGACCCCAGTATCAAACAAATAAAGAAAAACAAAAACAAATGCAGGAGGACCTAATGTGTCCGTGGAGAGCTACCACCAGTTGTCTTACCTCAGGAAAGAATATGTCTGCCTTTCTCTCACCTAAACTCCCCCATGAATCTTATTCTGAAGGCCCCCTGCCACCTATAGTCTCTTCTCTTTATGTTGCTCTGCTAGAGAAGCTTCATCTTTTACAACTCACAGACTACGGAGAAACATTTAACCAGGCCCGTTCATTTGCTAGTTTGGTGAACTGAGAGCCAGAGGTTTACTCAAAATCACACAGCTAGTGAGTGGCAGAGCTAAGACTTGACTCTAACCAAACTCATTCCACACCCTGTGTTCCTTACATTCTAACGCCAGTCTCCAAATAGAGGTTCCTCCTTGTTGGCAAAGTAATTGGGTTTTGTGATCACCAGTCAGACTTAGTATATTAAACTAAAAGTTTTTCTTCCTTCCTCCCTTTTCCATCTCCCACTGTCTTAAGAATGCTTTGATTCTTGGGTACAGACAGTAATCTCTCTGTCTCTCTCACTCTCTCTGTCTCTCTCTGTCTCTCTGTCTCTCTCTGTCGCTCTGTCTCTCTGTCTCTCTCTGCATTAGTTAAATCATGCAGCAAAGGTACGATTTTACTCTGATGTGGCTTTATGTATTTAAAACTGGTTTGACTAGCCTACATTTGCTCTAAATGCTCATATTGCAAACAGTGGCAAGGTGCTATAAAAATAAAGTGTTCTTATTGTTGAAAATGTCTACAGCCAGAGAATGAGGCCCCATTCCATCTCCACTCCCTTTCCTTCTCATTCAGTGGATAAGTTCTTAGCCTTTTAAAAATCTTTCCATGTGAATCAGGAAGTAAAATATTTGTTATGTGTCCAAACTGTGAAAGTTAATGAATTACAAAAAATGCACACTTTGTGAAACAGCGTTTTATATCTCTTTATGCATGAAATACCCAGAAAGGGGCACTGTCTTTAAGAGCCACAGTGAACCTTACAAAGCAGAGATTATACTACTTCTGTGAGATTTCTAAATCCCTACAATACACCATACATAAATCTCTCTTTGGATTAAATAAGGCAGAACATATTATGCCTTTTTCATCTATTGTCTAACACTTAAATACACTTCACTATCTTGTACTTTCTGTCCCCCCTCTTAGAAATGGAAAGTTCTCTTTGTATAGAAAGATGGTATTGATTTAATTTCAAGGCTGTGCTAAATCTTTAAGCAGAAAGACTTGAAGGTTAGATTTTTGTTCTCACTAAAAACAAACTGTTCCTTCCTAGAAATTGTGGAATGCTTGCAAAATTCCTTAATAATGAATAAATAAGTCTCAAGTGACTGGTATAGGAAAGGAACAAGACACAGTCACTCTGACATGAAGAATAAATCTAAGAACAGTTTTGTATGAAAATAGAGGTCTTTGCACGTCTACAGGGCAAATGTATTCAGAAGGGCCCCTGCTGGGTGCAAATCCATGCTTCTTGGGCGTGGGGCCTACTGCGGATTCATGAACTGCTCACCCTAAGTCCGTTTGCCTGGTACTGACCTTTCTCCTTTATACCATGGAGTCTGGCTGTGGGGCTGTCTGGTTCACTCTGGGGTTGATTGGCTACAGCTGGTGTTAGAAGCAAATAACCCTTCATGTGGTATTAAGGGTTGCAAATTCCTACCTCCCCAGGATTCACCAACAGCTGAAACAGCAGCCAGGAAAGGGTTAGCTTATGCTTTTGAGGGTAAAAACCCCACTTGTGGTCATGTCTGTCTGGAATCTCATTTTGTGTTTTCCAGAGACATTTCACTCTAACACTGGAAGTCGTAAAACTGTATTCTGTGGTTATGTGCTACTGAAGGCACTGGAGCTTTACACATACTAACTAACTCATTTTTATTTCACCTGGGCTTTAGGAACACAATGATACAAATAAAAATATGCACTTATACATACAAATAATTTCTAGAAATCCAGAGACCAAACCACTAAAGTTGTAAGTGGCCCGGTAGACTCTGGAGAAGGCTGGGAGTGAAATGAATTCCCCAGCCTGCAAATTATTCTCCAACATCTGTCCTCTTTGCTGGATCTCTTTGCTGTTTTCATTAGATGTGTTGTTATCTGGTTACAAGTAATGGAAGGATCTGGGCTTTGCAACCAGCTGACCTATGTTTGAATGCCAGGCTAGTGACTTCTTAATTGTGTGACACAAAGCTCCTCATTCAACGCCTTTATTTGTTCATCTTTTCCAAAGGATAGTTCTACTTCCTGTCTTATTGGCAGGATTAAATGAGATCATATAAAAGCACTTAGTGTATTAGATGATGATACCTAAAATAGTCAAATTCGTAGAGATAGAAAATAGAACAGTGGTGGCTGGGGCCTGGGGAATAGGAAATAGGGAGTTAGTGTTTAATACAGAGTTTCTGTTTTACAACATGAAAAAGTTCTGGAGATGGAATGTGACGATAGTTGCACAACACTATGAATATACTTAGGGTCACTGAACCTTACACTTGAAAATGATAGTTTTTTGGTGCATGTATTTTCCATAATAAAAAGCGTGGCACTTAGTCCACTGCCAGGCAACTTCCATTACCTCTGCCTCCTTCCCTAGTCTCCCTTTCTGCTCCTTCCTAGTAGACCTGGAACTCTCTGAGCTTCGATAGAGCGACATAACCCTAAGTAGTAGCACTGGGTCCACTTTTTTAGAAATGCAGAATCACAGATGTCAGAGTTGAAAAGCACTCAGAGAACAAGTCCTAGCTAGTCCTATTGCATACGAGAAAACAGAAGTCTGGAAAAATTGAATCATTTGGTTTAAACACAGAAAATCAGTAGCAGAATCAGGACTAGAACCTAAGATTACTTACTACTTCCTGGTCCAGTTTGCTTCCCAAGAAATCTTAGATCTTCGATATCTGGGGATCCTTCGGGCCACTCTGTAGCCTCAAATTGGGCTAAGGAATGTCTCTACTCTGACTAGAAACCTTCAGAGCCTGAATCATAAAACATACCCTTGATAGGCAGTTATTTTAAATAGCATTGCTGAAATATGAATGACCTTTGGTAACTAAATTTAATAAGTTATGATGTATATTTATACGATGAAACCATCTCCACAATCAAGATAATGACCTGTCCATCATTCCCAATGTCTGTCTCTATTCCACTTCATCACCAGTTAGTCACCGATCTGTGTTCTGTTACTACAAGGATTTTCTAGAATAAATGGAAACCTGCATACTCCTGTTTTGACTCCTCCTTTCACCTACATAATTATTTTGGGATTCTCCCATATTATTGCATGTCAATAGTTCATCTCTGTCATAATTATAGCTACTCAGGGGGCTGAGGCAGGAGAATTTCAGGGTCCAGGCCAGCCCAGACTACTTAGCAAGACTTTGTCTTAAAATAAAAAATAAAAAGGGCAACACTGGATATGCAGCTCAGCACTCACTAGGTTTAGTCCTTCATACCATAGGTAAAAAAGTTTATTCCTCTTATTGCTGAGTAGAAAGGAGCCATTTTTAGGTATACAGACAATATATTTCATATAACCATGGATTACATATAATTATTGTGTACAAGTTCTGTACCCAGAGATTGAACCAATTACAAGTCAAGATATTTGAAAAACTCATATCTGTACTTGAATGTATACAAACATTTTTTTCTTGGCACTCTCTAAACAATACAGTAAAGCAGCCATTTACATAGCATCTACATCATACTGGGTATAGATGCAATCTAAAGTATGCAGAAGTCCATTGGTAAGATGTATGGTTTGCTAAGATTTTCCTTCAGTCTCTTCCTTGCCACTTTGTACTCTTAATAGTGTCTTTTGAAGAACAGAAGTTTTAATCTTACTGAGGCCAACTTTGTCAGTTTTTCCTTTCATGAGTTTAGGATTTTGTGTCATGTCTAAGAAGTCTTTGCTTGTTTCCAAAAGTTTGACTCCACTTTTTTTCTAGAGGTTTCACAGTTTTAGATTTTACATTCATTAAGGCCTATGATAGAGTTGCTTTTATTAATCTGCTATAAATATTAATTGAAGTGTTTTCATTTGCTTGTTTGATTGTGGAATCCAGTTAATTCCAAAAGAATTTGTTGAAGAGACTGTTACATTTCCCAGAGAATTGCCTTTTATCTTCATTAACAGTCAATATACATCTATTTCTGATTCTCTATTATATTCAGTTGATCTATTTGTTGATATTTCTGCAAATTCCATGCTGTCTTGATTGCTATAGATTTATAAGAAGTCTTGAAATCAGATAATGTTAGTTCTCTTACTTCATTTCTTAAAGTGGTTTTGGCTAATCTAAAACCTCTTCCATTTAATAAGAATTGTAGAATCATTTTGTCATTTTCTTCAAAGAATCCTTCTGGAATATTGATAGTAACACATGATAGTGTAAAAACCTGTAATTTCAACAAGATTAACTCTTCCAGCCTTAGAACGTGGTGTATCTCTAAATTTTTTAAGTGTTCTGTAACTTTTCTTTTTTTTTTTATACTTTTATATATTTATTTATTTTATTGGTATCGGGGATCGAACTCACAACCACATGCTTGCAAGGCAGGCACTTATGCCACTAAGCTAAATTCCCAGCCCCATGTGTTCTGTAAGTTTTCTAAGCGAATGTTTTATAGTTTTCAGTATACATGTATTTCACATCTTTTTGAAACTTACCCTAAAAGTACTCCAAGTTTTTGATACTCCTAAATGGCATTATTTTCTTAATTTAAATTTACAGTTGGAAAAGAAAAAACCTTATTCCTTCAAATGTGAACAATCTGCTTTCATAGAGAATAGTGAAACAATGGCTTTCCTGTTCTATTTTCGCCATTATCTTACTAAAGAAGTTCTACAAATGAATTTTTGTCTCAGCCTTTCAAATTAAATACCACATGCCCCATAAAAAGGCTGAAAATGGACTCATCCTCCTTGGGCCTCATGGTCCTGAACCTTGCAAAAGCAGCTCAGCAAGCTGATTCTATTAGAGACAGAGCTTTCCAGGGCTTGGTAGGGATTCTGTCAGGAATGTGTAATAGGGATGAATTAGACCTGCTAGGACTGCATCAACTTTTGCACTTCCTGACTTCACAATGATTAAAATTGAAATACTAACAGGGTAATCCCCAAAGTGCCTGGATTTAATAGCACTAATTACCTGGTGCCCACAAGTGCATAAATTCTTATTCAAATGTCAGCTACCCTGTGTACACTTTCTGGGAGTGCTTAACTCTTCATTCCTTACTTACTAACTTCTCCCAGTACAAACAGCCCTCATAGGGAATGAGGGAGCAGCTCTGCCTCCCAGAGAAACTGCCGTCTTCAGGAGGTGGCTCCTGGTCTGAACTGAGCTGAGTGCCACCCACGAAACTCTTGTGCTCTCCGATCCCTGAGGAAATGAGTTCTGGTAGACTCTTTTGGCATAAAATATTTAAAAACAGAGGTTAGGTTAGCACTTTTAAGATTGTTTGCATTTCAGTAGATTATAACCCTAATGTAGAGATGTTTATTCTAGTGGTGGATTTTTGGCATTGTGGGAGGAAAAGACATAAAAAGATCAGAGAGCCTTCTTTCATTCCTTCTAACTTTGTTGTTAGTTGTGATGTATGGAAAATTTTGTCCATCTTTCACCTCTGATGATGAGAAAACTGCATGGTAACTCCTGAAATATATCACTAATGCACACAGAATTTCTGCCACTGTATCCCCCACCATGTAACAATGAATCATTGAATCTTTTTAGGATTCTACCCTGTGCAAGTTGAGAAGATAGAGCATAATGTGCAGTTACATGAAAGAAAGTTCATGGCCAGGTTGAAATGCCACTGTTAGCCATTACTCAGCCCTTTCTTCACTATGCTCATTCCTCAGGCACTGGCAATATGCCCCCACTGTCCAAAGCTTCAGATGTCACTCATCATAGAGGAAGGGGTTGGGGAACCAGCAAAGACACCCATAGAAACAAGGGGAATATAGAGCCAAGCTCAGCTCTGCTCATGCATGAGGCACAATGATGAGAAGGAGACGGGCACAAAACCATACTAAGTGGACGGAATCACACTGGAAATGCTATGTACATCCAATGAGCTCAAAAGCCACACAAAAGCAAAGGAATATAACCTAGCAGACAAATGAGGATAGTGCAGCACCCTAAGCAAGACAACCACTAAGCAAGACAAAGGACCCACAGCACAAGCAGATCCCACACCCTAAACTGGAAGCATTTGAAAGATTGCATAAGGAAGTATTAAACTGGGGTTCCTTGACATCTCCAAAACTCTTTCCTCCCAAATTCAAAACAACCTTGCAGCAGGACAGCGAAACTATAGCCTCTGTAAGTATCTTGTTTTCCAAGTGTGGAATGGCAGCGCACATTTCTAAAGGAAGTCCACCTCAACCTGGGCTTTGTGTTCACACCTCGCATGCTCTGGGCCTGGTTTTCCAGCAGAGGTTTAAACACCGAGACAAATACTTGCCGTGAGTTGTCACTGAAGAGGAATTTGCTGGCATTTTTCAGAGCCATCTCCCATCCTCTTCAGTCCTTGGCAGATCCTTGAGCAGAACAGGTATCTGTATCTCCCATGTGTGTGAGAAAAAACAAGAACAGTTATTTTTGAGTGACACGCTCTTTTCCATGGTGCCTAGGTTCATCTACATGAATAAACCACGGTGCCTACAGTAGTTATAGATTGCTACAGAAAAGGCGACCCTCCAGAAAAGCAGCCTAAACAACATGTATTTATTATCTGACAGTTTCTCTTTGGTAGGAATCTTGGGAGCAGGTTGGCTGGGTTGTTTCCCCTCAGGGTCTCTTGTGAGGTCCCTGGTGGTTACAGCAGTAGTGACAAGAGGCTAGAGGATCTAAGTTCACTCACATGGGTGTTGGCAAGACTCAGTTTCTAGCTCGCTGTTGGTGAAGTAGCTCACTTCCTTGCCCATGGACCTTTCCATAGGCTGTGGAAGCATTTTCATGATGTGACAAAGCTGGCTTTTCTCAAAGAATGTGATCCGAGAGAGACCAATATGGCAACCGAAGTTTTTACAACTTGGAAGTGACATACTGTCACTTCTGTGATAACCTATTGGCCATACAAACCAGCTCAGGCACAATGTAGGAGTGAATACCAGGGGCAAGGATCACTAGGGACCATCTTGGAGGCTGCCTACCACCTCTAATCTAATTACGCCAGCAACATACTTGGTATTGGTCTTTGATATAGTGAATATCAGTTAACACTTAATAACTCATAAGTACCACAACCTAGTGGCAGAACTAGTTCAGTTGTGACAATTATAAATGTAATTGTCATGTAACATGACTTTGGAATAATGTTTTGCTTTTTTGGGAACCCATTATCGCATCTGTAAAATGAGTGTTATGATGGTCTCAAAGACATCTGAGATCTGAAATCTGTGCCATGAAGAAATATACCATTTCAAAAAAGGAATGTTATGAAAGCCACTTTGTTTAACAAAATGGGTCATTTTTCAATGGAAATTTCTCGTATTTCAAAGTAATAAACCAGCTGGAGAAATGAGTTTTCTTATACTTCATTTCTTCTCTGCTCATAATATTTTATTTTAGTAAACCAGCCTCATAATAACATATTTTTCCTTGTATAATGCTTTAAGGTGTAACACACATATTTTACATATCCAAGTGACTTCATCCAGGTGGAAGGGGTCAAGCATGGGAAGCCTTGCAGCTCTGTTCTTTCGCCCATTGCTGGTGGCAGAGGTTTACATGGGTGGCAGTTTGACCAGAGCTAAGGGACTTCTGATAAGAACACACAACTAACATATGACCCAAATAAATGAGTGAAATGTTTTATTTGCCTAAAGCCTCTAAGTGTATAAACATTGCTGCAATGGCTTAGTATATGCAGGGTGGACCAGCAATGCAAAGAACAGTGGAGCTGTTTATCTTATGGACTAACGTAGCATAAACAGAGGACTGGAGAAAGTATCTTGGATTTATCTTCAGAAATGAGAATGGGAAAATCACCCACTTGTTTATTGTCCAGTTTCTTGACCATGACACATGGACCTATACCTCAGGATCTTTCCATTTGTCCTGTCTGGGAGTTATTAAGGTCCAGGTTAGTGATCATCCCTGCAGATAAGCCTGCAGACGTCAGTCTTGAGTGGCATCTCTCCCCTACAGTCTTTCTCTGCCACATGCTAATTTAATATGTTGGGGTACATAACACTATGTAAAATCATTTTTCTGGTATACTTCATTAAAATGCTCACCTCCAAGGAGTGGAAGGGAGGGAGGGGGATAGGAAAATTAAAAAAGAATCAAGATATATCATGTTTAGATACAAATACCAATAATTTTTTAAACTGTTTACCTCCAATTTTTTAAAATGTTCACCTCCACCTCCTGTAAGTTATCTGAGAGAGGACACACCATCTGTCCTATTTAATGGTGTAGCCCTAATGCCTAGAACAGTTCCCCATGCAGAGTGTGTGCTCTATAAGTGTGTGCTCAATAATTTGTTAAGTGAATACATGAATGGTCAGTCTGGGAAAGCTTATGGTTTAATGAAGGGAAGTTTCAGGAGACATGTGGTTAGTACTATAAAAGTATATTGAATAGGCCAGATTTTCATTTCCTTTGGGCCAGTAACTAGGGTCCAAACCTCAGAACAGAGATGCTGTGGTGTAGCACATTGTGAAGAAAACCCTAACAACCCAGAGTAGACACAGGGTTCCTCAGTGATTGTGGGGCAAGAGGCACTGCTACCAAAACCAACAGTGATACCCCAGAAAGGAGAGAGAAGGAGAGAGGGCTATTTCTGGAGCATTTGGGAGCATCAGCTTACTGTGATGGGAATTTCTTCCCTGGGGACAAGAGAAGAGATTTTCCCTTTTTGAACCCCAGAGAATATTGCTGTGAGGAGATGTGTGCTGGCAAGAGTAAGAGACAGGTGCCTCTCTCACTGTTCAGGGAGCAAAGCAATAGTTCAGCTTCTGTGCTGTGTTAACCTGAGGAGAAGGGCATGGGAGAAAGATGGCAGAGCAAAGCAGGGAGAACTACTATGAAGCCAACCACACTACTACTGCATAAGGTGGCAAGAATGGGGAGGAGTCTGCCTGGATCATGATCAACATGGCGCCATCTTGAGAGCATCCCACTAGCAGACGGTGCTCCATGTCTAGTCCAGGATGCATGCAGTATGTGTCAGGTGAGACGTGCCGCTGTTAGTGGGGGCTGTGTGGCAGTGAGACGGTAAACAGGAGCTTGATCTCCCACCTCCAGTGATTATGCTGAGTTTTCAGTGTTAACACAAGGAGCAGAGTAAATCATGAGAGAGAATTCACCTAATCTTTATTTGCCACCCTAAATCCACTAATAAGCTGGATTTTGTCGGCAAGGGGGGAAGAGGTGCACAGAGGCAGATGGTGCCTTGTCCCCAGAATGTCCCCAGAGACACCCAGTTATAAGGGGACAATTTTAAGTTGGATATAAGTTGGGAGTTTTAAGCCACACTGGACTTTTTATAACTGAAAGGGACCAGAATTCATAGGCTCCAGCTCAAACGTTATTAAGGGACAGGAAAAAAGTATTTAACAGAATATGGTTGAAGGCAGTAACAGAAAAAATAAATAAATGAAGCCGTTTCCTTTTCAGTGCTGAACTATCTGACCACTTAGTCACAGCAGGGGAAAAAAGGCAGTTTGGTAGACTATTAGTGAGTTTTCCAAACATTTGACTTTTCTTTGGGTGACATATTTCTGGCTTTTGTCAGAAGGTAAAGTGGCAGGACAGTTGGCAAAAATTAAATGTTCAGGGCGTATCTTTTGTACTCAAGGCTCAGTCTTACTCTTTCTTATGAAGTAACTCACCCTCTCCCTTGCTCCTGATTTTATGAATCAAAAAAAGTCAGTCTCTCTCTCTCTCTCTCTTTCTCTCTCTCTCTCTTTCTCTCTCTCTCTCTTCTCTCTCATTTTTGTTTTTGTCTTGCCATGTAACTCAGGCTAGCATTGAACTATATAGGCCAGACTGGCTTTGAATTCACAACAATCCTGCTTCAGCCTCCCAGGTGCTGGGATTACAGTCGTGTGCTACCATGTCTGGCCCTTGAAAACTACTTTTTGTAAATCATGTTTCTATACAGTAGCTTCAGGGGATTTTTTTTTAGGCCTTTGAATGAACCATTTGCAAACTTTCAAAGATACTTTTATTGCAACTGAGAGGCTGGACGACTCCCTATTCTTCCTCCCTTGACCTCAAGATCAATGGGAAAAGTTCTGAGCCTCTCCCTGCATGGCGCCTCCTGGGAAGGCAGTCCTGTGGCTGGGGAAGCTGGGGTGGGGAGGTCTCAGCGGAACTGACATTCAGAAAGCCCTGGACAGGAGAAGCATCATTCAGCTATTGATAATTGAGAAACAAAACTGTTTGAGAAATGAATGAGAGTTAAGTTAGAAATTAAGCATATAACTTTGAGTTTTACATAATTTGTTTTGTTGTTGTTGTTATTATTGCTGTTCTTTTGTAGTTTTTTTTGCCTTTGTGAGACAGGGTATCACTATGCAGTTTAGGCTGCCCTTGAACTTACTTTGTAGCCCAGGCTGGTCTCAAACTTGCAGTGATTCTCTTACCTTAGCCTCCCAAGGGCTGGGATTATGGAGTGCACCATTATGCCCAGCTACATTCTCTGTTTTTAAAAGAACTGCCCGGGGACTGGAGTCTAACTTACGTGAGTCCAAATTCTATCCCAAGGAATGGCAAAAAAAGAAAAAGGAAAACAATACATGTCTTGAATGGGGGTGGGGGGACATGAAAAACACATTTTTAAAAAAGTGTAAATAAGGCCAAAATATATAATAGATATTGTGAAATAGGAAGAAAATATTCAGACGGGAAGGAGGACTATAGAAGAGGAGAGGAAAATGAAGGAGGGGAAAGAAAAAAAGTGATGGGAAAAGATGAAAAATGGAAACAAAACCTTTGTAAATAAGGAGGGGAAGAGGAGCTGAAAGGAGAGGAGGGGAATGTGGGGAAAAAAGAATCAATTTATACCATGGACAGGCACAAATTCCCTATGATGAATTGGAAGAAACTATTCAAAAGGAAAGAGAAACTGGAATGGCAGAAAGGCTAAAAGAAGGAAGGAAAAAGCAAACAAACAAACAATTTATCTGTCTGTATAATAGTTAAGATTGATACACTATTAATTTCTCTCAGTTCATTGAAAAGAAAGGTTTGTGCTATTACTGTTTGGGCAACTAAATATCTATATCTTTTACTCTGGGTAACTAATTTGAGAATAACAATGCACATACTAACCATTGTTACTCTCCTATTATCTTGTTTTGAAAGCTTGTTTTTTTCTCTTTAAAGTAAAATTAAAAACAAATTCCCTATGATGAATGTGATCATTATGTATACTTTAAGTTTACCAACAAACTTAATTTATTAAAAAGAAAAAAATCCCATCTGCTGTAATGACCCTCTGCTGTGCTGCCATCTTGCCTAAAGTCAATTCTTTTGATTCCTTACACCTTCCTGACAAAAAGCACTGAAAAACAGAATAACTCCTCCTTAGAGATGCATATTGGAAGGGTGTGTGTGTGTGTGTGTGTGTGTGTGTGTGTTGCTTTAGATGTAAAAAAACAAAAGAGTGAAAATGCCCTGTTTATGTCTCTACTGAACGTTGTGGAACTTTAAAGCTTTAGGTTGACATTTGTAGTCATTTGTTAGCTGCACGAACACAGGGCACCTTTATCTTTCCTGCAGATCTGTTCATCCTGTGCATAACAGGCCGAGGTAGAAAGGCCTCCTCGGCCTATCCAGCAGCCAGGGAGTGTTTGTCTCATAAAGGGTCCAGCCTAGACCCTCTTACTTCTAAGGACTAAGGCTTTGACTACCTTTGCCCAACACTAATGCTTGTGAAGAACTCACAGGACCCTTTTTATGGTTTCTATCTGGATGTCCTCACAAACACTCATAGGTAAGGCTTTGTGGAGGCAACTGGATCACGGAGGCAGGATGCTCATCAACGGGTTAATACACAGTGAATTTATAGCTAAATGTGATGTTGGGGGAGTGAAGCCTGGTTGCAGTCGGTGGTCACTGAGGGCACAGCTAGAGGGGCCCATCTCCCGCCTCCTCCCTTGATCTCTGTCTGACCTCCCTCCCCACCCCACCCCACCATTCCATGGACTGTTCGTCCTCTGCGATGCCCCTCTGCCATGCCACCCTGCCTTGGAGCCAGCCAGCTAGGGACTGAAACCTCTACAAACTGTTAACTGACATAATCCTTTTCTCCTTTAACTTGTGGATGTTGGGTATTTTGTCCCAGCAAGGAGAGAATTAAGACAGCCTGTTATTGTGCTTATATTCAATAAGCACCTTTGCTCACTGACCTTCCTGTTTTGCTCACATGAAACCAGTACTGTCTGGGCATCTTTTCAAACAAGCCCAGGTATCAGATGCTATCTCTGACAAATCCTATCTGTCAGTAGAGGAGGCTGGGGTACTCTGTTAAGAGTTCTGGGAGCACTCTAGGCTGGATTTTGTAAAGGGGAATACGGTTGTCAATGAAGTCCCAGAGCAGTAAATAGCAGAATGTTTACACAGCCTTCATCTTCCCTGGTCGGACATTTATTGACAGATGGAACATCAGGATTCTAATTCTAGCACACTCATTACTGTTAGGGTGCTATGAGCTTGAGTCCTGGGATACCTAGGAGTGTGTAACACAGAGAACTAAAAGTCACGGGACTTGAATTATTATTCATAGCAATAGTAAGAATCACGACTACTAATTAAGTGCCTACAACATGCCAGGAAATAAGATATGGGTATGTAATTGCCAATCCTGAAGTTTATTTCTAAGGAGGCAATTATAATTTTTCACATGAAAAAACAGTCTCAATGAACATAGTAACTTACCCAAAGATACTCAGCTATTAAGCGGATAACGATTTGGTGCTGCGTTTTCTAGGCAGTGCACAGCTGCTTCCCAGAACGCTTTTAAGCAGAAGCTGAAATGAGGTGAGAGAGTCCCCTTGGCCTTGAAGACCTTTGACAAGGAGATGGGGGTGTGGGTAATTCTGTCCTCTGTGGATGTCCACAATTTGTTAAAGAGCAACGTGGCAGAAGGAATAGCTGATTATTAAAGAATCATGTCCCTCTCTGCATGAAAAAGCAAGATGGGAAGAAAGAGCCACCTCACCCAGACATCAGAGGATCCCTGATGTTCCCCCAGGCAGAAAGAAGGGCTGGCCACCCACCACCGCCACGCCACTGAGTACCATGTTTCCTCCACTCTACAGCCAGGCTCTGCTGTCCCAAGCCACAGGCCAGCATCGTCCGTGTTCACACATGGCAGCCTCAGAAGGCGTTCAGTGTCCCACAGAGCGGCCTCTCATCTCCTGGAGAACAATTTTATAGTGCTTCTTTCATGCAGAGGAAAACCCCACAGGCTAAAGAGACCATTTTTCCTTTTTTTTTTTTTGGTACCAGGGATCAAACTCATGACCATGCTTGCAAGGCAGGCACTTACGCCACTGAGTTAAATCGCCAGCCCAAAGAGGCCATTTTTTATCTGGACTGTCAAATAATGGTTCTGAGATGTGTTTAAGTCCACTCTTAGATGCCAAAGAGCGAACCAGGTATTGGTAGGATATAGTCCACTGATGCGGCCCCTTCCTCATGACTTTATCTAATCCTAATTATCTGTCAAAGTCCCTACTTTCAAACACCCTAAGTTTCCCACACATCAACTTTGGGAGGATACATTTAAACCTTAGCAATCCTGAATGAATGAATGAATGAATGAATGAATGAAAACTGAATGAATGAAGTGTACTTTTGGAAAAAGATGGCGGCAGTCAATAAACAAGACCTTGGGATTTTCCTAGTTAACCTATTGTAGGTTGACTGTACTAAGGGCTGTATAGCACTTAGGCGCCTGGGTTGTCAGGACTCTTCTGAGACAAAGGTTGCTTTCCTCGGAGAGACAGAGAGGGGTTCCTCTTCCAGTCCTGGTGACCACCTTGTTTCCGTGGCAACCCATAAAAGGCACCTCTGACCCTGGGTAATTTATGGGAAATAAAATTTCCTACATGCTCATAAAACTTCTAAAACTTTTTTAACCTTCTTAAATTACTGTTTTCGAAGATGATTTATTACTAGTCCAAAATTGAAGGGATTATTTTCCCCAAATACGCTACATTTAATAGCAAAAGGTGACTATATTGAGAGTGTCCCTGTGTAAGCCATAGAAAATGGAGATTTTATGCTAGCATGATGACTGTTGGGAATGATTATCTACATACATCCATGCTGTATAGAAAATCCAAATTAAATTAAGATGAACATTTTCCAAGTCCAGTTTGTTTGTATCCTAAACATAGCAGTGCTGAAAAGACTTTATTTCATGTTTGATATTTTACAATGTTTGCTATACTTGGCCAGTGGCAAGTTGGGGTATTCTTTGGAACAGAGAAACAAATGCACTTGCTCCTCAAAGGAGGAAGAAAAGGTGGAACTCCCGGGGGAAACAGGCCTTTGTGTTTGTAGAATGAGTCTTTTTCAGGCATCTCTGTTGTTTGGTTGTTAAAAGAAACAGAGACACTCTCCTGACTGTCCCCAACTTCGCTGAAATTTGCCTTGTTTGGGGACTCCATTATCTTCCTGGCTGTGAAATATACAGTCTGTGCTTTTGCAGGAAGCACTGTGTTCAGACGTCCCCAGGGGAGATGCCTCTTTGGCATTTTCCCTGCTAGCAGCACTGGGAGGTGTTCAGTTGGTCAGAGTTCCCTAAGAGAGTGAGAAAAAAGGCTGTGGTGAATGAATAAGACAGTCAAAAGGCTCCCTCGGTGTGTGAGTCTATTTTTATCCCTACCACCACCCAGTAACACAAGATTTCAATTGACGCCATCCATTGCTATTCTGAGTTGATGGGAGTTTTACAAATCCAAACAGATGCCCTATAAACTTCAAGTCTTCATGAACTGAAAGCTAGAAACGTACAAAATGGTACTGTTTATAGCTCTAAGATGTCCTGCTGGAACTGCCTTCCAAGCAAAAAGACCCCATGTCCTCTGGGTGCTCTAGCTGTGAAATTCCCCTAAAGTAGGACCCAGATGGGCCCACTTTGTTCAGGGCAATATTTTGCTCAGTAATGCGTGATGGAAAAGCAAAGTTTCAATGCAGTTTTCTAAACATTCTCGTTTCTCTTACCAACTCATTTGGGACAGCTGAAAGCTTAGATTGGCAGGATTCGTCTGCCAGGAGCAAACAAGGCATAAAGCACTTCATTCACTCCAAGATACGAGAATCGGAATTATCCTCAGGCAGATTAGTTAGTGTTCAAATGTGAATGCTCGAAGAGAAGACATCTGTTCTTACCATTGAGGTTGTCATCGTGATCATCATGTTCTCAGTTAATAATGCATTTGTAACACCAGAATATAGGTCTAACAGGAAAGTTACAAAAAACATTTTCTTTGCAGATATTTCACAAATAGAAAAGGGACTCCACCAACCTAGATATTGACAAAGAAAGGCTGCATGAAATTTTTCAAAAGAACAAACCCAAATAAAAAACATAGAGAATATTTAAAATAATACCATGTTTTTCCTCCAATAATGTGGATGATCTTCATAATTAAAATTATAGGGCACAGCTAAGAGTTGATGAAATATTTCGGCCAGCCAGGAACCATGGGGAAAGGTTTGCATGCATTGTTTTGATGTTAGCACCACAATATTCTCTGAGTTTGGTGTAATTATTTTTATGTATTTATTTGTTTATTTAATTTTATTTGCAGACGGGTGGTTGATTTTATTATTATCCTCCTTTTAGAGGAAATTGAGGCGCAGGGAGGACAAGTGGCATGACAGAAATCAACTTGTATGTGATGGAATCAGAATTTAAACCCCACAAAGGTGGCTGTCTACCAAGTGTGTCATTCATACAGGGTGTGAAGAAAAGAAGTTTTGAATTCTAGGTTATGTCAATATATCACCTATTTAAATAGCAGCAAAGGACTTGTTTTGCTCTTAAATTGTGGAATAGGAAAAGAGTCTTAAAATACTATCAAATAATTTTTGATTCCTAGAGGACACTCTTTCTTCTATTACTATGTCAAGATGTCCTTTCACATCCCTGTGCATAGGGATAGGATAAATAGGTTGCTCCAGAATTCTGAAAAGGAGAAAACATCCCAATCTGTGTGATGCTTAGGAACACAAACTCTTGTATTACACTCTCTAGCTTCAGGTCCTGGCCCCATTACATACTTATGTGAGGTTGAGAAAGTTCCTTAGCCTCTTATATTAGTTAGGGATCATGAGAGGAATAGATTTAATGTTATATATAATATCTAAAGGATTTACAAGGTAGGCTAACAGTGGGTGCCTACAGAATCAGGTGTGGAAGAGTGCAAAAGGACCATCTGTGTGCTGGGGAGCTAGAAGATCCAGGCAAAAGCCCAAGGCCTAGAGCTTCCTGCAGGGCCCAGTGTGAATCCATATCAGGAAGCCAAAGAGTCTGCACTGGAAAGCTGGAGAGAATGTCCAAAGGTGATGGCAAAGAAGCAGAACAGAGATTTCCTTCTTCTTTCTCTTTTTATTCTATCCATGCTACAACCTATTGGTTGATGTCACTCACACCATCAAGGATGGGTCTTTCCTCTTCAACAATTCTTTCATCCAGAGACATCTAGAACTATGCTAAACGAATCAGGTAGGCATTTCTTTTTTTTTTTTTAATTTTTTTATTTTATTTTAAAAGGGAATAAATTAAACACAACCAAACAGAACAGAATGGGACATAAGAAAGCATAAATTTCAAAGCTAGACAACGAGAGATCTTCACTATCTGTCATATTGTCTCTTGTTTTCTTCCAAATGGTTGTCCTTATCTTTGCATATGGAGAGCTCATACTAAATAACATAGCCAATCTTTTCACAAGATGTGTAGTTCACTGGCTCCCACTTGCTAGGCAGGGGAGAGAGGAAGGGGGGACACGGGACGGGGGACAGGACGACATGAGATGTCTGATTCTTAGCCCACACGCAGGCAGGATCACAGTCGCCCCCCAGAGACGGGAAGAGTTCCTTGTTC
>PVJX010027563.1:0-24734 GCA_004027295.1 Dolichotis patagonum | reverse complement strand
CAGATGAAGGGCGGGCCTACCAGTCCCAAACAGTCGCTCCTAGATGCAGGTCTGCGCAGACTTTCGATCCAAACAGCCCAGGCCACTGTGCGGGTCCGAGAGGCTCCGGTCCCAAAGAGACAGGCCGCGATGCTATAAACATCATTTTTAAAGGTTGTATGTTGTGATTTTATAGATGACCTGTCATGCATTTGCCCATTTCCCTTATGGTGAACATTTTGATTGTTTCCAGTTATTTGTCAAAGAAGTAATCCAGTGGTTGCTATATTAATATATAAATTTTTTTTGCACTACTGGTTATTTACTAGGTAGGCATCTAGACATAAAATTACTTGTCAGAACATACAAAAATTTTTAGATAAGGCAGATAAATATTTCCAAAGCTATTGTAACAGTTATGTTTTCAACATCTGGAGAAAAGGTTCCAACTGACCTCAGCTTTTGGTATATTGTCCCTTATCTTTATTTCTCCATTCTGTCACTGTCCTTCTGCCCTGGGAACTTTTAGAACTGTGTTGCACATGGAATACTGGTCTCTGAACACAGAACTGGGATAAGAAGTAATAGTAGGTGAGGGGACATGTTTCATTGTGCACACAAAAGGGGGAGAAGTGATTGGTAGCATCAGTATTGATCACAGAGGTGTATTGACATTGATATCATGAAGTATAAAACGTGGGTCAAATAGTTCTCAAAGAACATGTATATAGAAACGATGTATATAGATGTATCTAGAAATGCTTGTTGTATCATTAATTCCTGTATTTACTTTCTTTTTGTAGAGGATCCAAGAGAGAAATAGGCTCCAGTAAAGCCAAATAGAGAAGCCAGAAAAGCCAAAAAGATAAATGGGCTCACTGGGGCCAAAGCGAAGAATGGGTTCATTTGAACCAAAAAGCAAAACAGGCCCAGAAGAAAAAAAGGGAGAGAGGAGTATTTATTTTATCAGCTGTTAAGCATGAGGCAAGTGAGTTTTCAAGAACAACAAATGTATATACAAACACTCATTCTATTATGGACTCCTGTACTTTTTTCGTGGACTTGGATTAGGAAGTATCTTAATGGTCATATGCTTGGTGAGATAACCACAGAGGATTTGGCTAGGAAAACTGTTTTAAAATCAAGTCCCAAGTGAAAAAAGAAAAGGCAACCGTGGCTTCAGAGGCAGCAACTGGCACATCCCCTGGTGAGGTGGGGTGCTGGAGATGGAGCCCATTCCCAGTGGAGAGGCAAGAGCTTCAGCCAGAAGCAGGACTGTGACTGTGAGCCTCAGGCACCTGAATACAGGTTTTTCTTCTGTATTTAAGGCTAACAATGGCCCAGTTTATACAAGCAGTGCCTTCCAAATGTTTTGTAAAACTTTTTATATTTCCTCTACTGTGGGAATTCCTTATAACTCTCAAGGTCAAAAAATTATTGCATGTGCTCACCGTATATTCAAAATTCAGTTATAAAAACAAAAAGGAGAATTTTTCCCTACAGAAATTTACACCTCATAATAGTCTTCACTTTGCATTATATACTATTAACTTTTAAAATCCTACTAGGGATGGAACCACATCAGCAGAAAGACAATTCAATAAGGTAAAAGAAAAAAAAGTTATGAAGGAACATTTGGAAAGATCTTCATACTGGACAATAGAAGGGACTCAGCCCACTACTCACTTGGGGTAGAGGGTATGCTTGTGTTTTTCCAGTAAATGCTGAAAGGCCTGTCTTGGTGCCAGAGCATGCTGTACAATTGTATCATGGGTCCAGACACAGAGAAGGAGTTGATTCCAACTTTTAAGAAACTAATACTCAGTCTTATGAGAGTAGTGCCTCAGAGGCCACACAATAGACAAAAATGGGGCTAGATCCTGGAGTCACAGCAATTGACCCAGGACACCCAGGAGATGGTAAACAAAAATAGAAATCAAATGTCTGAGTAGGTGACAGAATATATAGAGATAACTGAGCTGAAAGCTATGTGAAAGAAAGGTACACATAAGGTATTAGTACCCTTAAGACAAAGTAAAATACAAAAATATGTTAATTAAAGATAAAAAATTTTGTCCCTTCCAAATTCTTCTTGTAATTGATCTCTGCTAATTTACCTACAAAAAAATCTGACCAGTCTATTGTCTTAGTTACTTTTCTCTCCTTTCTGAGACAAAGTACTTGACATCCAAAATTAAGAAAGAAAAAGTTTATTTAGCTCACAGTTTGTGGAGGTTTCAGTTCATAATCAACTGGCTCCAAACCAATGTGGCATGGTACAGAGGCAACAGTTCATGGTGGCAGAAGAAAGGAAAAGCAATAAGAGCAAAAGTGGGGAGCAAGCCTTTTTTCCTCCCTTATATTGTAAGCAGGCTATCTACTGCCCCATCTCTGTGCCCTCCTCTTTCATAGGTTCAGGATGTTTACAAAATGAGGATGTTACAAAATGGCCCCCTGCTGAGCCACTTAGTTAAGCTGTTAAACTCAAGTTGATACAATGTATCAACCATTACAATTCACTCCTTGACAACTTGGCAACTAGTCACATTTCTTTGTTTCTGAAAAGCAGTTTCCAGATACAAAGGCATGCTTATTCTTATCATTTCACAACTTGAACATTATAACACAGGTTTAACAATCCTTAAGAACCAGTATTAAGTCTATCAACATTATATCACATTAGCACCATAATATTTAACCCCTGACTCCCCCTCAAAAATTCATATACATCTCTTTATGCAAAAGGCATTTAGTACATTTACAAGAGTTGCCAAAGTCCTAACAGTTTCAACATTGCTGAAAAGTCCAATTCCCAAGTCTCTTTCAAGATACAAGGCAAACTCTTAGCTGCAAGCCCCTGTACAAATGAAAAGTTAAACACTCCCAACATTCAATGGCACAAAATAAATATTTTCATATCAAAAGTTACAAACAGGGAGATAACAAAGGGAGGGGACCAAAGAAAGTCCCAAAACCCAGCAGGGTAAACATTAAGTCCTGTAGTTCCATGTCCAGCATCTGTAGCAATCTGTGGCAAATTGTAAGCTCCAAAAGGCTTGAGTGGCTTCCCCCTTTTGTTCTTCTGGTGATTGATTGTAGCTCCCACAGCTTCTCTTTTAGGCTGCTCTGCTCCCTCCTTGCAGGTTTCCTCAGATGATCCCTGTTCCTCACTTTTCCAAACTTCTGGGTTCTCCCCTGCACCTTTGGCTTCCCCTTCACAGCTTCACACACTGTGCTCACTAGGGCACACTGCTTGGCCTCCCAGCCCTTCTGAAATTGGAGTGGAAGCCTTCTTAACCTCATAAATCTTGCATTCTTCACGTACCTAAAACCATCACTATGTGGATGATGCCCAGGTCTGTTGCCAAGTGGAACAATAACCAGGCTTTCCTCTCTTGTGGCTGTAGGGGTTGAGTGCCTGCATCACTTGGCACTCTGAATCTAATTCTGAGGAACAAATTTTCTATACTGCCACCATTCTGGAACATGATACTTTGTGGCTTTCTCCTCAAAGCAAAGACTTTCACTTTTGCAGTTCTGAGGCTGCAAAGGGTGGAGACCTGCTGCTTCTCGTGATGTCCTCAAGCCATCTTTTAAAGTCTCCTGTTCCTTCTCAGCAATTGAGATCTCCTCAGTTCTATGATTTCAGTCCACAGCTTTACTGGAACAGCTTTTCTGGCCAAACTCACAACATTTTAAATCATCCTGCTGGGCTCTTTGCTCTTGATGTTCTACATAGATCTGGTTAAAAGCCTCTAAAAATATGCATGCTACAGCCTCAACATTTAACTGCCTTGAAATTTCTTCTGCCAGATTAATTATTCCACCACCCTTAATCTTAGTCTCAGGCAAAATCTCTGGACAAAAGCAAAATGTAGAGAAACTTCTTGCTGAGCCATAGCACACATCTTCTGAACTTCAGCAGTCAATGCAGTCCTTCTTCCCAGCAGTCACCTCCCAAGCCTGGTCTTTCCTGTCAGGATTTCTAATTATTCCACTACCCTTAATCTTAGTCTCAGGCAAAGTCTCAGACAAACTTTCTGCCACGTCATAATACACATCATTTGGAGTCAACATCCAATACAGTCCTTCTTCCCAGAAGAAATCTTCCAAATGGGACTGGCAGGATTTCTATCAGTCTTCTGAGCTTTACCAGAATCTCCCATACAAAACAGCCTAAAGTACTCCAGCACCACACTCTCAGGTGACATCTCTGAACCTTTCCAAACTCTTCTCACATGCCATTCCCAAAGGCTCCTGAAACATGTGGTCAGGTATAGTCACAGCAATGACCCCACTTTTCTGGTACCAAATTGTGTCTTAGTTATTTTTCTCTCATTGCTAAGACAAAATGCATGACACCCAAAATGGAGAAAGGAAAGATTTATTTAACTTACGGTTTGTGGAGGTTTGAAGCCTACAATCACCTGGCTCCAAAGCAAGGCGACAAAAGTGAGGAGCAAGCCGCTTCTCCCTCACACTGTAAGCAGGCTATCTGCCCACACCATCTCCATGCCCTCCTCTTGCACAGGCTCAGGATGTTTGCAAAGTGAGGACCGTGGTTCCCTACTGAGTCACTTAGTAAGTTTCTACACTTCTCAATCCTCGAATTGACATAATATATCAACTATTACATCTATTTATATATTAGTTAAAATTCCTAAAATTGTAAGAGTTGCTATAATTAAATCTGATCAAAATGTATTTGAGTGCATTCAGATTTTGTAAGGTTTTTGATGTAAAGTTGTTTTGGTACAAAAGTTTTCATATGGCTATGACAATTGATTGTTATTATTTTTGTAGTATATTGAATATATTCATGCCTACAGATATGAAGGACTCCTGAAGTGTGGAATAAGGACTGTTTATAGGGATAGACTTTTCTTTTGGATTTGGACATCTGCCTTTAACAAAACTCATATCATGTACATCCCATTAAAGGACAACAAATGAGGTAAAAGCTTATGTGTTAGATAAATATGATTGATTTAAAAGGTTATACTATGTTAAAATGAAAATTTAAGTGTATTACAAAATGTCATCATGATTGTCATGCTACAGTATGATGTATGGCTTTTGATGTCTAATTTTCTGTGCAAAATATGTAATTGTTATTTGTTGATGGTCTGCAGGGCTTTATATACTAGGACACCAATGGCTGGTAGAAAATTATTTTGTGTATTATTTTGTGTACTATTTTGTGTATTATTAAGCTCACTACTCCCATTGCAATGTAATGCCATTAACCTTTTCTTCTGGATTTTAAACAACCGAGGATTGCAGACCAAAAAATTAGAAGATCAACAGGCTAAAAGGATAGTCACTATTTTGGCCCTAGCCCCCCAAGGTCAATGAGCACCCAGGATTAAGAGCATCTCTGCTTGACATCCTCAAACGTGACCTAGAAGACTGTGGGACTGCGGAAGAAAGTGATCAAAAATGTGTAGTATCCTAAGGAAAGGCACTGGGAGAGAAAAATCTCCCCAGCTTTCACAGAAAGCAACTTGGTCAAGCAATGGACATGACTCATCCAGATGGCTGACACTGATGGAAGTACTAAGTACAAAGAGGGGCTGTGCATACTTCCAAAGTAATTCCTGAGGAGACTTAACTGACCTTGATAGATAGCAAGAAGTTAATTTTAATTAATACAGGTCTCACTTTGACTTGGTCTTAAACATCCAGCAGAAAAGTATAACCGTAAGGAAGAAAGTTGTCTGCAGAGTCCTCCAAACACAGCTCCTCCAACTTCAACTAAACATCCGTTGATTGCAACTACAGAAAATGGGGAGAGATCAGGAGCAGCTGAGCTAAGTGCCTGAGGAATGTCCTGAGGGCATGAAGTGCCCCAGGTGAACAGAGGTTCCAGTCCTGAGAACACAGGCATGAGAGGCAAGCTAATTAAAAAAGGAGTGTCATATGACAAATGTGTAAACAAATGCCTTGTGGTGGTTGAGCAGTTCCTTTCTGCCCATCAGAGAGAGGGCTCCACCAGACCTCTGCTTTCTGTGTATTGTCTCTTACCTTTATTTCTCCATCCTCTCCCCATCCTTCCGCCACCCCCCACCCCGGCTCCGGGAACTGAGAGCTGCACTGGACATGGCAATTGTAGAATTTCACACAGGATCAACTACATACTGCACTAGTTCTAGAATTTATGAATCAGGTAATATAAAGAATGGTCAGACTAAAATCCAGAATTAGATCTTTTTTTCTCTCCTGCTTTCTTTCCTTGCTCTGTTTCTCTTTCTCTCCCTTTCTCCTTCCCTCCTTCTCTTTCCTTACTTCTTCCTTTCCTTCTCTTTTTCCTTTTCCCTCTCAACAAATACTTACTGCAGGGTATGGTGGTGCATGTCTGTAATTCCAGCACCTAGAAGGCTGAGAAAGGAGAATTGCTGAGTTCATGATCAGCGTGTACTACTTAGTGAGTTCAAGGCCAGCCTAAGCTGAACTACATAGTGAGACCCTGCCTTGATACATACATACATACATACATACATACTTATTATATACTACTTATGATTTCACATGCTAAGATGAAGCTGCGAATAAAACAAAGTACTTACCTTCATGGAACTTTCTTAAATCAGGCTTATCAAAATACCATTTACATGCAGTACAATTCAAGACTTTCAAGAGTTTTTTGTAGCTTTGAGAACCTATTCACTCATGCAACCATCACCGTAATCAAATTGCAGTATTTTTTCCATTAGTGCCAAAAATTCTCTCAGAGCTGTTTGTAGTCACACCCTCTACCCTTCTCTAGCCACTAGCAAACTCTGGCTTCTTCTGTCACATAGTACATTGCTTTTGAGATTCATTCACACTGTTACATGCATCAAGAATTTGTCCTTTTTTATTTACACCAGGATTCCATTTTATACATGTATAAAAATTTATTTATCCATTCACCATTGAAAGTCATTTGGGTTGTTTTCAGTTTCAGGTGATTATGAATAAAGCTACCATACATTCACTTACAAATGTGTGCTTGAGTGTGAGTGCAAGTGTGTGTGTGTGTGTGTGTGTACATACATTTTAGTCATTCTAAACACTTAGAAATGGGCCCAGTGGGTAATATGTTAAGTAGCCATTTAATATTGTAAGAAACTGTGGTACCATTTTCCAAAATAGCTAAGCCATTTTGTATTCCTACCAGCAGTAAATGACAGTTCTACTTGTTCTGTGTCCTTGTAGTATTTGTTATGCCAATTTTTAAAAATCAATTTTACTTAACCATTCTTCTGGGTGTATGAACTTATACTTCTTTGAAAGAATGTCAGTTCTTTGCTCAACTTAATCAGTGTTATTATTTTTCTATCTCTTATATTTGCTTTAGATCAAAAGAGACTGAATCAGTTCCTCAAGTTATGAAAAAGAGAAGAAATCACATGGAATCGTTCTAAACTGGGATTCTCCTTGTAGGTTCTTTTCTGCGATGTTTACGCAAGACTTTGAGGGTAACAAGTGGGCAGAGGCATGTCATGTATCAGCAGGGCATGTTTGTGCTGGTATAAGGAAGTGGGTATGACAAGCTTCTTACTTGTATGTTTAGATAAAAGCCAAAGAGCCTAGGAAATTGCTGCGTAAAGACTTGTTTTAGGGTGACAAATCAGGGTGGGTCTCCTGGAAAGAAACCAGGAGACAGCTTGTTCTCAGGAACTCAGTCCTGAGGTAACAGGAGCCTCAGCCAGATGATAGTATTGTTAAAAACTAGATATGATAAAATAAAAAAATTAATGAAGATGGATATGATCAAAGGATGATTTATGCTAATGTTGCCAAATGTTGGCAAGAGGGTAAATAGAGAGCAGACATACTTGAAGTTGTACATTTTTATGATACGGAGAAAGATCCCAAATACTTCAGTGAAGCCTTTTAAAAAGTCACCATCTTGCAAACTCCATGGTCAGGCCATTCTCCAGCTGCATTTGACCTGACTAATCAGCAATGCTGACCTAGACCAATGGGCACAAATGAAGCTCCTTTCTTTTCTCTTAATCTTAGCACTCTGCTTCTTTTGGCTTTTCTCCTGATTTGCTAGATATTCATTCTCCTTTTCTGGCTCCTCTTCACCTCCTCTACCTCTACATGTTCATATTTCTAGCCTGAACCTCTCCCACTAGCCTACCTCTGGCCTTGCATATCTACCTGCCTATTTAACTCCTTCACAGGAGTGTCTACTGAACATCTCAAACTGAACTCCAAACCCTATGCTTGTGTCTCCTCTTCCAAATGCTTAGACATAGAACCTAGTGACCCTTGATTTCTCTCTTCTTCCCACAGCCTGCCTCCCCATTCATCAGTTTATGTTTTTGACTTTACTTTCAAAACATACCCTGAATGTGACCATTTCTCTCTTTGCTTCTGCTACTTCCATCGTGGATAAAACCACCAGCATCTCTTGACTGTATTGTTGCTGGTCTCCAAGTGCCCACTTTCGTGTTCAGTCATATCTTGTTATCCCACTGTTAAAAACCCTTTGCTGGCTTCTCATCTGATTCAGAATTAAAGTAAAACCCTTGCAATGGTCAGTGACTAAAAATCTCTACAACGGGCTCTTTGTTAGCTCTCTGACTATGACCAGCTACATGCAGCAATTCCCCCTCATCCATGAGGATGTCCCCCACCCCAGTCGGTGACTAACATCACAGATAGCAGTGAATTCTATTTTTCCTTATACCTATGTGCTTAGCACAAATTGTTAAATGAAGCAGTTTACTTTTCTTTAGCATATCTCAGGTGCCAGTATAGCTATTCTTATGCTTGGGGGCCATTACTAATAGAGTACAGTGCGAGCAACTAGAACAAAAGCACTATGATGTTGCAACAATTGACTTAGTAACTGAGACAGCTGCTAAATGATGTATAAATAGTGTATTTAGCATGGAGAGGATGCAGCAAGTGATGATTCGCATCCTGGTTCAAACAGTAGGACACTGAGACATTTTGTCACGCTACTCAGAATGGTGTACGACTGAGAGCTTATGGACAGTTTATTTCTAGAATTTTCCATGTGACATTTCCAGGCACTGTTGACAAGGGGTAGATGAATCCAAGGAAAGCAAAACCACAGATAAAAGGGGACTGCTGTACTTTGCAATGCTCAGTGCAAATGAAAACACGAGTCCCTTGTTATCAGTGTGTTTCAGGGTCCAGTGATGAAGCATTAAAGAAAGCACAGGCCCCTTGTAAACACAGGGCCCCTGGAACCCCAGGTCTGTGTGTCTGGCTCTGCTCTGACCTGCCTTGGATTGGTCTTTTCCTTGCTCACTCTGATGGGTTTTAAGGCCTTCTTTGGGTTTCTGGAACACTGCAGTCTGGGGCCAAACTTCATGTTTTGTTTTCCTTTGTTTGATTCGCCCTTCCCTAGAGATCTGTTTAACTCATTTCCTTGTTTCTTTCTGATCTCTGAACAAATATCCAGAGGCAGACACAGGAGAACGGGAAAGCAGCTGTGAAGTTAGTCCCATATGAGTTATATGTACTTATCCCATATAAGAGTTATATGTACTTATTTCCAGGACTTAAATAAACACTGAGGAGGGCCGGGGATGTTGCTCAGTGGCACAATGCCTACCTGACACACACAAGGCCCTGAGTTTGATTCTTAATACCAGAAAACAAAACAAACAAAAAACACTGAGGAAAAACAAATACCTGGTTAAACCAAACAACTGTGAGATTAAAGTGACATCCAAGATAGAATCTCTCAGTGAGAAGTTAGGGACATACACAGGAATTGTGGGTTATCTATCAGGCCTCACTAGTCTGTGAAGTTCTACAAGCAGGAAATGTTCTCATACTAAAATGAGAACATTTTGAGACCAGTGGTTTTAAAGGCAGCAGTTAAAATAAGAGGAAAAATTGAAAAGAGCAAGTACTGACAAATGCTGCCAGGTACAAGGTCTTATTTTCCTCACCTATTTAAAAAAAGGGATAATAACAGCAATATCTTGTGCACAGGATTTTGTGAAGAATATGAAGATAACCCAGGTAAAGTGGTACAACATCTTGTATATAGTAAGCACTAAAGAAATGACATTTAGCATTTTTATAACTTACAGAAAGAGAGATATACCATATCAGAAAATACATAAAGCTACATTTTTTTAAAAGGGGGCCCTTTTTCAATAATCTCAACTGTGAATACAATATTTTCAGTTACTCCCTCATAGGAATATGACTACGCTATAATTGTCTGTGGTTTGGTGGAGGGGAAATTACACAACATAGTTTATTTATGCTGACCATTGAAGAAATTTCTCTGTTGATATACAGAGTTGAGCAGTTCCGAATAATCTGAAATACCATTTTATAACGGGAATTCCTAGATACCGAGAAGAGGTAACATGTTTCTGAATTGTTCAGTGGTTCCATCTGTTTGGAATGGAGTTGAGAAGCACTTCAGATGAGCAGCCCACTCTTCTGATCATAGGGACTAGAGATAAAACATTCAGTTTCTTATCTCCTTTGATCTCAGCACTTAGGAGGCTGAGGCAGGAGAATTGCTGTGAGTTCTAGGCCAGCCTGGGCAACTCAGTGAGTTCAAGGCCAGCCTGAACTGCATAGAGAAACCTTGTCTCAGAAGACAAAAACAACAACAACAACAACAAACCCCCAAATGGAAGGATGATTTTATTTATTATTTCATAGAGTGATATATATATATATATATATATATATATATATATATATATATATCGTTTTCTAATTTTTGAATCAGCCAGTTATTGAGATAGAGAGCCCACAAATGCTCCCACTCAAATTCCCTTGACTCTGTTATTCCAGAAGATCTGAACTCTAGATTTTGGAAAATGCTGCAAAGGAATATTCCACATGTCACTGAAGAAGTTTTCATTATTGGTCATTATCCTGGACATAGATTGATCACAGTTTAAAAAGCAGAAACTAAACAATGATGCCCACTAGCTCAGCCTTTCTCTTGGGCACTCCTTGTGATTCTGACGCCCATCCCAAGTGGCTGATCAGGATGTGGGCCACAGACTCAGTGACTGCAGGTGACTCTAACTGGCAGTGTTCGGGCTCCGCCTCTGGCTGGCGATGGCAGTGTAGGACTGTGTACTGTACAGTCTCCAGTGCACATTAGTCAAACATTTGAGCGCTGGAAATACACAATTACGATAGCTTCCCAGATGTCCTTCTCATTTGCAGAGTGTCTGCGTGGTTCTGACAATGACTATGTGTTGCTGGGAGTTACCAGCTCGGCGCTGGAAATATCTGCCTGTGGAAATGAAGCTCTGGGAGAATCAGCCGAGCCTTGGTGCGTGACCCAATGGAGGAGTCGGCACTGGCGGCATGAGAGCTACTGTCCAAGTGAGAGCTCTGCTGTTTTTCTGCTTTGTGTTTCTAAGGACACCAGAACTATACGCGTGAGTATTATTACTAGGCACAGTGGTTGAAACATGTAATTATAATAAGAAGCAAAGAAAAATTAACATTGTTGATAATTCCCATGAATCCCTAGTTGATTAATCAATCGTCATTAATTACTTATTTCACAAGTACCTGTTCTCCATTCATTATTTCTTTCTTCATTGGAAAAATACTTCTTTAATTTCTCTCAGTCTTGATACCTCATGCCCCAACTCTCTCATAGTTTGCAGATTCAGAGCTCTGAGAATTCTATTCAATTCACAAGAAAAAGCCGTAGGATTTTTTTTTCCATGTTATGATTGTTGAATATTGAAACTCTTGCTTCATTTCTGAACCCTCCCTCAAGACATGATTCTAAGATAATTTTGGTTCTTCTTTCTTTTTTCTTTTACTTTAGGGAAGGAAAGTGAGACTGTATCTGCCCCGAATCACTTTACAGTTACCCTGCGACACATTAGATATTGTTTGACTGGTTGGTAAATGCTTTTCCCCTTCTCTCCACTTCAGCTCTGGCTTTGTTACCTTCCTAATGTGTATGGGAAGTGCTCACAATCGCTTCTCAGATCCACAGAAAGCACAAGTCTAACAGATGCCAACCTTCAGTTATATATCTAAGCAACACATTTTTTTAAAGCAGTGATATTTAAAAGGCGATATATAGGATGTCACCATAATGGCCCTTTTTATCACAAATCAATTTGTGGCACACACTTGTAATACAAGCTATGTGGGAGGCTGAGACAGAAGGACTGGAAGTTCAGAGCCAGTCTATCTCAGAATAAAGCCCAAAGGGCTGGGTATGTAGCTTAGTGGTAGAGACTTGCCTGTCATGTGCAAGATCCTAGATTTAATTTTTGGTACTATCAAGAAAAAATACTAGAGATCTGAAACTTCTGGCCCCAAGCATTTCAGGTAGGGATGCTCAGCTGGTGAAAGTGTTTCAGTTGAAATCTTAAATGTTCACCAAGACTGTGCTGTAGGCTTGGCCACCAGTGTGCAGTGCTATTGGGAAAGGCTGGAACCTTTAGGAGATGGGCTGGGTGGAAGGAGGTGAGGTCATCAGAGGTGTGCTCCTGAAAGAGACATCAGGACCCCTGACCTTTTTCACTTCTCTTTTCTTCCTGGTACCATGAGGTGAGCGGGTTCACTCCAGCACACACTTCTTGCAGTGATATTTTGTCTCACCACAGACCCAAAGCTAAAAGGTCGAATGACTATTAAATGAAATTTTTGAAACTTTGAGCCAATAAAACCCTTTTTTCCTTATAAGTGGATTATCTCAGGTGTTGTGTCATAGCACTGGAAAGCTAACACATAGAGTATACTGGGCAGTCTGGCGCTTCTTTTTGAGATTATCACAGTGCCAGTTGATAATTATCCTTTATCCTCTACCTGTTCTTGTTCCCTTTGTCTGTAGACAGTACCATATGGTTGGTGAGTTTTTAATTGGTTGAGTTTTTCAAACATTCATTTCTGCAGAAAATTCAACCAAGTAAAAACTAGTGGTCCTACTTCTGCTGAATTGCTCTGTCCTTCCATGAAATTTATGATTAATATGAAATTACACTCCCTGCCCTTGAGGCCAGAAGCTGCCAGAAAGGGACCAAATTGGTAAAAATGCTTTAACTTAGCATCACCCCCTACTCTGTGTGATTACACTTAGAATAATTAGCAGTCATTCTCCAAGATTCATGTATCTTCTTCACAGGCCAGACGGGTAAGCTAAGTGAGATGTAAAAGTTATTTTCCAATCCCTGCAGTTTATCAAGTCTCTGATGGTGTCACAGATCTCAGCAATGCCCTTAGAGATGCACTATTATTTTTGGCTGAAGGAAGAGGTTGCCAGGGACCTCCTACTTGGACTTTGCTACCACAATACCCTTTAATACACAGTTGAAGAATTTTATTACATGTTTTTCAACTACGTGTCCAGGACTGGAGAAATCATCACAAACTGAGGTTGTAGACAAATTCAAGTTCTGAGATAATTCAGACCAAGCCTTCATTTTCATCTACCCCCTTTATTGCTGCTATTTATTCCCATCCTGAAAAATGGACCCGGCTGATCAAACAGAATTAGAGACAGTGGGAGCTAGTGTCTAAAAATTCTTCCCAAAGATGAGCAATTTTCTTTTTCTTGGTGAATGGGTGCTTTAGTAAAGGACTACACGTTTCCTTGTTAAATATTTACGAAGAAAATTTGTAGTCTATAATTATGGCCGTGTTGCAGGGCCCTTCTTCAGGAGATTATATCACTTCATTTCAGGGACACTGCATCTGCAACTGGGCTCAAATCCAGAGCTGGTAGGGAGACTAAGATCCTTCACTATAATGGCTCAAGTTACAGACATTCCTGTTCACTGGTCCCCGAGATTCCCCCTGGCTCTGCCAGTTCAACTGTTTATTGAACATGTTATAAAAGGATGTTTGTTAGAAAGATCAAAGTTAGGTTGTCCTCAGATTCTTCTTTTCTTTCTCTTCCTTCTCAGCTGGGCAGAGATGGAGTGGGAGGGTTAGGGTGCAGATATGGCTCCCCATGATGGCTCTGGCCAGGGCCTTTGCAAACAAGTCAAGCTGGAAAAGTTCAACATTTATACCAGCTGCTCTAATGAGAGCATTGACCTTGTCCTCTGTGTAAGTCACCTCACAGTCATACAGGATGAGGGCAGAGTAGCTGCAGACAACCTTAGACAAACTTAGACAACTGACTAAGGCCATGGTGCGCCTGTGGGTGTGGTGCTAGTTGCTAGATGAAGTCAGGGCCTCACCCCAATGTGTTCTAAGCTTCCTCTGATGGACAAGCAGCGCGGTGGCAGCTGTGGACAAGGTGCCGATATGGCTTTTTTCTTAACCTATAAATATAAATAAATATCAATATATAAATACATACATATTCTGCAAGAAATACTTTGCTGATTGTGTACGAGTGATTTTAATTTATCTAAATAGCATTGTGCTAGTGATAATCTGTCTTTAACTTGAAAACTCAGTACTGATTTTGAAGTCCTTCTCACAGTCCTTCTGACTCTTACATAACATCCCCATGGCAGCTTTCCTCACCTGGTGCCCACGGACTGGACATGTGTGACCCCTTCAGCTTCCTACTTGGTAAAAGGTGGTGCAAAGCTCCATGCAGAGAATCTGTGCGCTTGGATCTGCTAGGGTGTCCTTCTGGGACTTCACCCAGGAGCACGACGGCTAGTTTCTAGGCTGTTGATGACAATCCCACTTGTAGTGCACACTCACTCTCATGTCCTCCTGTGTCCCATAACTTTACATTATCTGATTATCTAGTTTTTGTCTTGTGATGTGTAATCTATCCATCTAAATTTACCTAAAGTTTAATCTTATTTAGTTCACATGTCTTTAACTAACAGCAGGGTTGAATATCTGTTTGCACATTTACTAGCCTTTTGTATTTCTTCTATTCAATTTCATCATTTTGTTTTCCTTTTTTCTCACGGGTTTCCTTATCTTTGTTGATTTATATATATATTTCATTGTTCTACACATGTATCCCTTAGAGAATTCATGTATTCTAAATATTTCACCCACCAATGTGTCCTCAGTGAGTTTATTTTGTCTACAGTTTCCTTTATTGAAAATTCTTAATTTCAATTTCAATACAAGTTATTCTACCCATTTTTTCTCCTTATGTAAAATGCTATAAACAGACCTTGATGAGAGATTCTAATCTGGGCTCAGAAGACCAGAATGCTGACAAAAAGCAACGCAGTAAAGACCAGAGTCATGGGCAGTCTAGCTAGCTTGCTTTGCCAGGCAGGGTCTGGTTAGTGGAAACAGGTCACCCAGGGCATGGTCTGGAAGGTACAAGTTCATTCCCAGCTCCTGCCTTCACACTCTCTGCTTCCTGCATGTTGTGAGGTGAGCAGCGCCTCCTCTGCCAGGCACATGTGCTTTGCTGTCCTGCCTTGGAGCCAGCCGAATATGGACCAAAACATGAACCAAAATCAAACTCTCTGTTAAATTGCCTGAGTAGGTCATTTTTGTCCCAGTGATCATGAAACTGACTAATACAATACATCTATTGAATTATTGCATTGCATACCTTGAATATATTCCATCTTTATTTGCCAGTTAAATATTTTCAAATAGTGAAATAAAATAAAATAAAATATTCACCTCCAACCCAAGCCTGCAAAACATAGTCTTGTACTTTTCCTATTTTTTTTTTTAATATCGGGGATTGAACTCACAACCTTGCACTTGCCAGACCAGGCGCTTATGCCGCTGAGCTAAATCCCCTGCTTTGTCCTATTAGCTTTATAATTTTTCTTTCATTTTCAGATCTTTAACATATCTGGACTAACCTTCATGTATGACGAAGGTTTCTCTCCTTATAATAAGTCAGTTTTACCAACATTATATACGCAGTAATCCATGCTATGATTTATGGCTGCATATGCATCCCCACAGCCTCATGTGCTCAGAGGTGTGTTTTGGGAAGGTGATTGAAATATGGGTGCACTACAGCTGGCCTAGTGTCAGGAGGTGGGCCTGTCTGGTGGGAAGAGGTGGGTAACTGGGGCATGAGCTGGAAGTGTGTATCTTCCTCCCCAGCTCTTCCCTTCTGTCTCTGCTTCCTTGCTGCTATGATGTGAGCATCCTCCATCTGGCCTTTCCACCATGCCCTCCTCAATGCCACTTCTGCCTTGGAGCCAGCCAGCTATAAGCCAAAAACCTCCTTCCTCTTTTAATTTGTTGGTGTTGGCTATTGAGTCCCAGCAACAGGAAAGTGACTAAGAATTCATCACTTACAGTTGAATTTATGTAAGCATTATTTCTGGGTTTTCTATTCTGTTGCTATGCTATTTTTTTTTTTTTAAATTGCTGCCATGGTGTGTTCAGCAGCTTCCTGGTACTGTCACAAAATTCCTGAGATGATCAACTTAAAATGAGAAAAAGTTTATTGTAGCTCATGAACTCAGTCTACACATGGCCAGTTTGGTCTGTTGCTTTGGGCCCATCGCAAAGTGGGTCATCATGGCAGAGAGCACGTAGTGAAGCAAAGCTGCTCACTTTAAGGAAGCAGAAAGTAAAGAAAGAGGAAGGGACTGGCATCTCACAATCGCCTTTGAGGTCACTCCCTCAGTGATACAACTTCTTTCTTCTGGATTTGACCTCCTGACCATTCCACCACCTCCCAATAGGCCCACAGACTGCGGACCAAGTTCTTAATAAGTCTTTAGGAAACAATGATCCAATGCACAGCACATTAGTTTGTGATAAATTTAGTATCTGCTGAGGGAAATCTCTCACTTTGTTCTTTATTTTAAAAATTATTTTAGATATTCAGAATCTTCCATTTTTAAAATATATATCAGTTTATTGTATTCATTTAAAAAAGTCCTCCTGGAAATTTAATTGGAACTGCATTAGATGAGTTTGAAGACAAGTCACATCTTAACATTAAGCTCTCTTATCTGTGGTGTCCTGTAGTAGAGTTGGTAGAATTTTCTCCAAATAGGACTTCCTTTGTCATTTTAATTGTTCTATTATCTTCAATTATATTTCTGTTGAGTAATTGCTTATACAGAAGAATGTAAATTGGCTTTATTTTTGCTAAGCTTGCTGAATTCTCTTGCTATTTCCTAAGGTCAATTAGTTGATTGTGGTTTTGTTTCTGATAAATAATAACACTTAAAAATAATGAGTTTTCCATCTTCCCTTTTATCTTTCTATGTTGACCAAGGTTTCAGTATTGGATCAAGCAGAAGTGATCTAGTGATAAAAGGGCTTTACCCTGATGCCAAAATGAAAGCACCCAGAGTGTCTCCATTAAATAAGATATTTGTTAAAGATTTACACTAGATAACCTTTTTTTTAACTTAAGAAAATTCTCTGTATTCCATTTTGCCTCTGCTATATCACACTCCATTACTCACACTGAGTGCATTTTGTCCCTCTGTTCCACAGGTGATGGGGACTGGTGCTGCCTCTAGCCCACCGTCACACCCTGGTGCTGGTTCCCTGCACACAGGTGTGAGGATTCCTCCAGAGGTCTCTCTGGGGTACTGTCTCTCTCATGTATGTACTCAAATCATTTAATCTTAAGTTTGGTATTATTTTGTTATTTTTCTCAATTGATTTTTGTATCTATTATTGTTCTTTTATCCTTTTTTTCTTTTATTCACTCACCTACACTTGCTTGGTTTCCTCCCTTCTTGGATTTGATATATTTTATTTTTTGATAATTCACTTTAATCTGTTTGCATTTACTATAACTACTGTTAAATTAAACTATGTTTTCATGATGGTTTGCAAAGTGTCCCTACAATTTCACTGGTAGTTATATACAGATGAGAAAATTCAGTGCCTATGAATCAGGAGAGATATATAAATATGTTAGTAGAAGTTTGGGATCTAAGAGCAAAAAATAAAAATTCTGTAAATAACCTAAGCAGTCATCTTCTAGACAACGGATAAACAAACTGCAGTGCATTTTCACAATAGAATAGTATTTTACATGGGAAATGAATTGAGTAAAACAACATATCAACCTGAGGAATGTAATATAGAATCAACATTTCAAAGCCAATCAGACAACACATATTATAGTGCCATTTTTATAAAACTAAAAGTAGGAAAAATTAGATATCACAGTATGTATACATTTATCTATTTTTAGTTCTCATATTCTGTTGTAAAAGGCAAGGGAATCATGAACAGCTATTCCCTCCAAGGGAAAGTAGAGGTATAAGATTAGGGAGAAGAATCTAAGTAGACATAGATCACTTTAATGTAATTCATTATGTTATTTAAAATCTCTAAGCAAAAATTATAAAAAGTTAAAAAGGAAAAAAGAGACTGTTTATGGAAGAATGAGAGTGTCATGACTAATCCAATTAAATGTGGCTTAGATTTTAAAGAAAACAATAAAGAGAGACATCCCACCCAAAAGTTACTTTTCCATCAATCCTGATCTGATATATTAGGGAAAAGCAATGTGAAGAGAAATAGTAAGATGTAGGAGTAGAACTAGAGGGAGAGAAAAGTGTCTTGTTCAAGGGAATGAATAAATCTTGAAAAGCATTATAAGAAAAAATATTCAGTGACATTTGTTAAAGCATGAGGAGTCTGGTTATTCAGGACCACTGTGACAGGCTCCAGGACCACTGTGATGGGATCTTTCAGTGAGGGAGACTGGGCTCAGATCTACATATAGAATGGATGTCTTGGTTACTTTTCTCATGGCTGAGCCAAGATACCAGACACTCAAAGGAAGAAACATTAATTTCAGCTCACAGTTTGTAGAGGTTTCAGCCCCACTCCACTGATTCCAATATGGGGCAGCATGGCAGAGGAGAAATGTTCCACAGCAAGGCAGGCAGGAAGCAGCAAGAAATGAGCTTTCTGGACTTTTACCCCATCCGGGCTACAAGCCTGTTGGATGGTGCCACTCATACCCAGCCTGGACCTTCCTATTATCTGCACCCAGAACCTTGCTAAACCAATTTCATTACCACACATCCTTAATCCATATTCACACACCCTAATCCAGTATCACACTCATGATTCAGCCACTTCTGAAAAGCCCCATCTATGAGCACATGAGGCTTTAGGGAGACATCCAGATACAAACCATATCAATGCGCAAGTGGGAATTTATACTCAAAAAGCAAAGTGGGGTCAGAGGAAGCATCAGTGGTAAAGGGGGAGTCTAGCTAAACTCTCCTAACAGGATTTTCATGGAAGACGGGCCAGGATGACCAGCGAGGATGAGGAACCTCGTCAAGGTATTGGGAATGATAGGTATTGAAGGTGAAGGATTCTTGATAAACTGGTGGAGGATTCTTGCTAAAACTGGATTTCATAAGGAAGTAAATAGATGGGCCTAGGAACACCACTAAGTGTCATCCAAAGGGTCCTTGTCACAAGGAAATTTGTAGGAAAAAACTGAAAACAATAAAAATAAACAAATATGCAAAGGATGCTTTCTGGATAGCAAACAATGTGTAAATATCAAGACAAGGAAAGTTGAAGTATCCAGTGAAAGGTGTTAGAGCATGGCTAATGGTAAAAGTGAAATAAAATCACAAAAAAAAAATCCTAGGCAATGGTGATTGTAATACATTTAAAAGGTTTAAACTTACTGATCAATAAAATGCCCCATCAAGATGGTACAGAAGCCCAAATTCTAGTTTCCTCCTCGAGTCACAATTTCTTGTGAACTCCTGTGCTGTGGTCTGAAGGGTTCCTTCCAAACTTGTATGAAAATTCAGTTTGTACTTTGACAGTATTGAGAGGTGGAACCTTTACAATGTATTGAGGTCATAAGAAACTCTGCCGTCATAATGGATTAATGCTATTGTTTTGAGAGTGGGTTGGTTGTTGCCAGAGGAAATTACTGGTAAATTCTGGGGAATTCTGGCCCCTTCTGCTTTGCTGCTTGGCCTTTCAGATGCTAATACCATGTTCTTGTACTTCCAAGTCTCCACCATGGTGAACTAGGTAAACTTCTATTATTTACAATATATAAATTATATACTATATTCTGTTATAGTAACAGAAAATGAACATTATGTATGGGGTCAAATCTTGCTAATCTGTTTTTAAAAACTAGTTCATTTGCAGTCTCAAGTACCAAACTTAAGAGAGCAGAGCAAAGATTTTCCTTCTACTCCATGAGAATGAGGAACACTGGATTACAAAGATATGTTGGGAACCAGACTATGCCTCCTCCCAAACATGGAAAAGCAAGAGAAAAGCAGCAGATACCAGAAGTCTCTACCGTCTCTCTATTTACCTAAAGTTAGACATAGATTTACAAGGACAAACAGTGTCCTGCCCTTCTCTTGAACAGGGAGAATAAAGATTAACCACTGAAGATGGTGTAGTCAGGGTTTGCAAGGAGAACACATGACACAAGACACATAATTTATAGTATCATTTTATACTTTATTTAGAGTCAAATACAAATGAAAGAGTAAGGAAATCTGTACACACACTGAGACCCAGAGTCCAGTTGAGGGCCTGGATCCCATGGCAACATCAGGCATGAGTTTAGCTGAAAACTTAGTGTCCATGACAATGTTTCATGCAAGTCTGTTTCATGGATCTGCCCTGGGAAGGCCCAAAGGTCAGCAGTGGATGCTAGAAAGTCTGTGCCAATGGGATGAAAGTTCTGTGCCAGAAGGTTGAGGGTTCTGCGTTAGAGCCAAGAAGCAATACTCAAAGTAAGGACCAGGGCTTCCCCCACAAAAGTACCCATAGCCATCCTCAGTGACAATGAGGTCCCAAGCTCCTGTGATGACAAAAACAGCTGAGTTCATATCAGGAAGCCAGCATGACAATCTTCTGGAGATTGAACAGTACATGGTCTTTCCCTCTGGAGTCAGGAAGCTGTAAAGAAAGAACAAGAACTTCTCCAAAGTGAACTGTAGCCATTCTCAGTGACAAGGTCCCGAGCTCCTCTGATGATGAGAACAGCCAAGTTCATGCACGAAAGAAGCTTGACAAGCTCCTCCAGTAGAACCAATGGCAACAGGAAAACCAACAACACCATGGAGAACCAACCACACTCCTCCTCCCCAGTTCTCCTTTCTGTGCTGGCAGCAGTCCTCAGGTGGGCCGTCCACACTCAGCACCTCACTCACTCATTTCCGTGTTACAGGTTGGTCACCAGTTGTCAGTCCCCCATAGAAGACTACTCTGTACCCTTGGGAATAGGGAGAAGGTACCAGGGGAATCCGCATTAATGGGCTTTACTAACTAGACTTTCTCAGTCATTTATTTGCCTCCCCAAGTTGTTGCTCATAGTGACGAGGGTTGTTTTCACTTGTCTTGCTTCTCTAAAAGTGCTGCTTTAGTTACTGGCTGATTACTGAGACAGAATGCGTGACACCTACAACTCTACAGAGGAAGGGTTTATTTTTGGCTCATAGTTTGTTGAGGTTTCAGTCCCTACAGTTGGCTAGCTGCAAGGCAGGGCAGCATGGTAGAAGGCCACAGCAGAGGAGAAGCAGTGCATGGCATTGTGGCAGGAAGCAGAGAGCAATCAAGGGAGGAAGTGTTGGGGGAGGATAGACCCTTCCACACCACGTCCTCAATGACACAACTCCTACAACCAGATTTTACCTCCCGACATCACATTCAACTATAAACTCATCAGCAGACTAATCCACTGATGAGCATTGTGTACTCATGATTCAGTCATCTCCCCAAAGTCCCACTTATGAGCACATAAGGCTTTGAGAGCACATCCAGATATAAACTGTGACAAGTGCCCTGTTCTTTGCTTAAAATGCTATATAAGCTGTCATTCAAAGGCACCCTTTAAGAAATACTATTCTCTGGATGTCCCTCATGCATGTTTGAAATATGCATATTAATAAACATTCATTTGTTTTTCTCCTCTTCATCTTTCTAAAAAGTCATAAATCTATTCCAACTACAAATGAGTTACTAGTTTTCCCCTATGCATACATGCACCAGGCAAGGTATATAAGACAATAACTGATCATTTCACATGTACTTGAGTAAAGCTTACCAGTCATCTTGTAATTTGTCCGGGGAGTTAACATGCTGCCTTTGGCTGGCTGTGTGTACCTTCTGTTCAGGCCACATGGATTTAAAGAGTAAGAGAATGACATTTTCATCAGCTTGAATGTTTCTGGTGTGAGGTGAAGTCCCGTTTATTGTGTTCTCAATTTCTATCATCCTGTCTCTCAGAGGTTCAGCCTGAACCTCAGTGTCATGCTGTACTTTCCCCAAAGCTTCACGTGTAGCCTGTCACCTCCAAGCCTCAACAGATGGCCTTAGGAGAGCTGGAGGAAGGGATGACCCAAGAGGCAGCTGGGAAGCCTTGCCTGCTGCTGTGCTTCCTCATGGCCGTCCTGGCATGACACCACAGCCTCTGTCCAATGCTCCAGGCCCTGACTGGTGACTGTCTAGCCAGTATAGCCAAAGGTGGAAAGCACCACATTAAGAAAACTCTTGGAAACTGGTCCTGATTTGTGGCACCTGGCCTCTTCTGTCCTAATTCATCTCACCTGGGTTTGTTCAGCGTCCTGATCTTCATCTACTTTTTTTTTCCTGGGGACATTTATGGCCTTGTTGGGGCAGAAGTGGTGGCATTTAGCACTAATTCACCAACTTGTGAGATTCCAGAACTTGATATGCATCTTTATACTCTCACATGGTAAGTACTCATTCTGTAGAACACTGTAGAATGCTGGCTTAAACTGCTTCACTACCAAGTTCATTATGCAAAGCAAGTATGTTTGAAAAATGTAAACATAAAAATTCAGTACATTGTCTAAAACATAATAACTACTTAGCAACTTATCACTAAATGAGTATTAATTTGGATAAGCAGTAAGGTACATGCCACAATTACAGCATTATTTCTTAGTACTATAGCACTTACATTCTGCTTAAAGAGAGCAGAACATTGCTACAGTTAAGTTTTGACTAAATCATGTGGTTTTAGTTGCCTTTACCATTTAAAAAATATTTTTACTTCTTAATTCTGTCACAAATATCTTCAACTTGTTTGTGAGTGTCACAAAACTGATTGTAGAACTTTTTATGGTAAAGCAAAATGCTCTCATTCTGCTTTAATGAAATTTTACATGCCTTTTTCGGTGACATTCTATGAAGAAATAAAAGTGCTCTCTTGGAAATGAACTTTTGTTGTCTTGTTTCCCCTGGTCCCCACTGCCTTACAAGAGGGGAACAGATTTCCACTAATTTGGCAAGGAAAATATATTCCATAATTTTCAAATAAGAAGTAAATTTTGCACTGTATAAATATGATACTTTAAAAACCTATATGTCTGGTTTCAGTTTAACAAACAATAGACTGTGTCCTCTGGGCCTAGAACACAATAGGCACCAAGTAAGTATTGCATACATGAGTAAAAGAACAAGCAAAAGTTTTTGGACAACAACAACAAAAACAAAAACTTTAAATGAAACTAAAAGCTAGAAAATATATTAAAATCAGTAAACTTCTTTATAATTAAAACTTCTTTATAATTAAAAAGTTTGCCCTACACAAGACACAAAAAATGGACTTCTGGGAGAGTGACGGCAGAGTGATGAGCAGCAGAGAAAAAGCCTCTCTGAGATGTGGTGTCCAAGCACTGGAATATAGCAATGTGAGGAAGAGAGAAGGAGGAAAGTGGGTCTCTAGGACCCAGGAAGGATCTCAACCAAGAACTGAAGCCCATGGGGAGAGCAAAGAGTCAGCCTTCAATGAAGAAGAAGGGGATGGCAGATAGTACTTTCTCCCTGAGCCCAGACTCAATGCTTGGGAGGGTTAGCTCAAACAGCAGATTCAAAGTGACTACTAGTGACCTCAGAGGCCTCCAAGGAGAGACACACTAGTGAAATGCAGGAGTGGACACAGCAGACTGTTGTTGCTGGTGAGTTATTTGGGTTCAGATGTTCCCCAAGAATGGGTGATTGGCTAGTAGCCATCTTAAGGATGGGCCAACTGAACTCAGAACTCAGAACAGCTGTGGGCCAGCTTTATCTAATGGCCTTGGTTGCATGGTCAGGCTGCTGCGTTCAAGTCCACTGAAGGTCAGGGAACTGAGTTCAAAACAGCAGGAAGTTCAGTTCAAGCAGAAAGGAAGCACATGGATTGTTGCAAGCTGAAGAAATCAGGTTCTAGCCTCACAGCCAGGAACTAGCCTGAACTTCAGTGGAACTAAAGGTGCAGGCTTGCTGGAATTATTCACCAACCCACCATAAAACTATTGCTGGCTTGCTGGGATTAATCAACTTGGGTCTATATTCTATCTGTCCATGTTTTCTACCAGTAAGAGCAGAGACATGCCTTGAAGTGGACATTTTTTCTTTTTTTCTTCTTCCTTTTTTCTCCTTTTTACTTTTTGGGGGGATGGTTTTGTTTTGTTTTTGCTGGAACGTTTGTTCTTGTTTTTATATGAATATGGGTCACATTTCTAATTTTGCTGTTGTTCTGTTCTTGTTTTTATTTCTTCCTTCTCTCTTTCCCTCCTGTGTTTACTAGCTTCTCAAAGTTTGGGTGACTTTCCTTTGTCCTCCAGCCTTGCTTGTAAGCTCTTCCTCTTGTTCTATTTCTCTATTTTCCCCCATCCTCTTAAAATTTTCTTCCCTGAGGGTAAAATTGCTTTACTGAGTGCTTATAAATTGTATACAATATTCTAATTTCTTTTAGGTTTTGTTATATAAACACAAATCAAGTTCATATGGTTAAAGATGGCAAGTTAATAGCTGCCACAACCACAGTTTGCTATTTTCTAAGCTGTATTTGATGCTATTGTTATTGCTGATTGTGCTACTTTAGCCAGTGTGACATAATTGTTCTAATCAGTTGTTCCTCCTGATATACCAAGACTGAGATTGCC
>PVJX010027562.1:0-24592 GCA_004027295.1 Dolichotis patagonum | reverse complement strand
GGCGGGGCTACGGGTACAAACAGACTTGGCCCAGATGCCGATCTCCAGGCAGTTCCTTGCAGATGAAGGGCAGGCCTACCAGCCCCAAAGAGTTGCGCCAAGATGCAGGTCTGCGCAGACTTTCGATCCAAACAGCCCAGGCCACTCTACGGGTCCGAGAGTTTTGGGTCCCAAAGAGACAGCCTGAGATGCTGCTTTCTGGGAGACTTCCTGGGGGTGAAGGGTGGGGCTCATCTTATTGAATCTTGCCATCTTCAGAGTAGTTGTTTCTACTCTCAGGCTTGATACTATCAAGCATACCAGATTTGAATAAAATCAGTCAAGACAAAACAGCGATCTAACAAACCAGATTCAAATGAGATCAGTCATAGTAAGACAGTGTAAGTAATACAGGCCTTCACTTTAAGTTAATAGGAAATTAAGTATAGTTACCATAGTATATCCTACTATTTTTGGGATAGCTGTCTGTGTCCTCAAATCTAGTATGAGTAGACAGACTAGAACAGAATAAAATCAAACTAAACAGAGCAATAAGAATAATTTGGATTTTAAATCCTGATATACTATTAATGATATCCTTTGCCTTCCTATTTTAGACAATTTTTTCCCTTTCACTTTCACAGGGTGTTTGTACATTTTGCGTCCCACTAACTCTTTTAGTTTTTAGATTAGGGGGGTAACCTGCTATCTACCTAAGTGTTTCTGAACCTTTTTACCCCTGAACTTGATCCCGAGCTGTATTCCTTTACCTGCTAAAGCCTCAAGGTTTTCCTTCCTTATAGCTGAGTAGTTCTCCACTGCACAAAAGTGTCATGACTTTCCAACCTATCTGCAGCTGCTGGATGAGCTGCACCTATTTCTCTCTGGTTCCCTGTCACATAGAGCATTGTTTTCTCATCTTTGACTTTTGATTCATTAATCCATGTTGTAGTCAGGAATTATACACAGAACAATTAGAATCAGGACATGGAGTTTATAGTATTATTTTTATGATGGTAACCTAGAGTTAACACAAGAAAATGCAGGAAATCTATCCACAACACCAAAGACATAGAATATTTAGTCAAGGGCCTAAATCCCACAGTAATATCCCACATGAGTCCAGATAAAGACCCAGAGCCCATGACAATGCCTGCCACGAGTCCAGCTGGAGTTCTAGAGCCCACAAGAAGGACTCACATCAGTCTCTTATGGATCCCTGCCTGGAAGGACCAAAGGTCAGTGGTGGAAACTAGGAAGACTATGCCAGCAGGGTGAAGGAGCTGTGCTGATAGGTTCAGGGTTCTATGCTGGAGCCGAGAAGTCACACTCACAACAAACACCAGGGCTGTCCTGAAAAGCACCACAGCCATCCTCAGTGACATGGAGGCCCTGAGCTCTTCCGACAAGCATAGTAGAGTACATGCCAGGAAGCCAGTGTGACAAGTTCATCCTGGAGACCATATGGCACACGTCTTCCCCTCTGAAGCCAGGAAGCAATGCTCGATGTGAGAACCAGAGCTTCTCCAAGAGAACCTAATGGCTCAAACAGCAACACATAGGAGAACTCACAACATAGGAGATCACACATTGCAAATCTATCCTCAATGCACTAATGCCTCAATGCCCTCAATGCTCTTCTTTCTCTTTCTTCACGTCTCCATGTATGCTGGCAACCCTCCTCAGGTGAAACATCTCAGCACTATGCTGATGTAATCCAGCTGGCATTAAGTTGACCATCAGTTCTTAATCCATAACAACCCACTTTCAGGTTGATTATATTTCCTATTCAGAGCATCTTGATGGACCCTATCTCCTGATCTACTCTGCCTGTGTTTCTTTTTGTTAGTATATCAAGGCCATCTATGTTAGAGATTATAGCCAATCTTCTCTGCCTCATCTCTACTATGCTATTTTTCTGCCTTTGGTTGTCTACTTTTCCCCTTCACTCCACTGTCTGACCCATTCACTGAGGCCTCTCTGCCACTGTTCTTGGAATCCTGGTGATTTTATTTCTCTCTCTCTAAAATGTCCTTCAGTATTTTTTGTAGGTTTGGATTGGTGGTCACAAACTCCCCCAGTGCCTCTTTGTTATGGAAACATCTTCTTTCTCCATTAATTTTGAGAGACAGTTTTGCAGGGTACATCAATCTGGACTGGAAGTTATTTTCTTTCAGGGCTTGGAATACTTCTCTCCAAGATATTCTTGATTTGATGGTTTGTGTCGAGAAGTCTGTTGTGATTTTGATGGGTTTTCCTTTATAGGTGATCTGTTTCTTTTCTCTGACTGCTTTTAATATTCTGTTCTTGTGATGAATTTCTGGGATCTTGATTATTATATGTCTGGGTGTAGCTCTATTTTGGCTGTAGGTGGCTGGAGTTCTGTATGCCTCATACATCTGAATATCATTTCCTTTTCCTATGCTTGGGAAGTTTTCCTTAATTATTTCTGTGACTAGCCTTTGTATTTTATTTGTGTTTACCCCTGCTTCTTCACTCACATTTTTTATTCTTGATCCTCTTGTCATCCTCAAGAATTTGTATTGTTTCTTCCTGGTTCCTTGTTATTTTTAAGAGATCTTTCCTTTCATGATCACACATTGCAAATCTATCTTCAAGTTTTGAAAGTCCAGCTTTAGCTTCTGTCAAGCAATTTTGCCAGCTTTCAATGGAGTTTTTAATTTCCTGGTAATCTCTTTGAATCTGTTTCATGTATTCTAGATTTTGTTTATATTCTTCATCAAAGGTTTCTCTTCTTTTTCTGGGTTCTTCCATTCTTCCATCTGTGTCTTCTTGAGAAGTGCTTAGTATTTTTTTATTAATCTTCTCATATCTTGCTTCACTTGAATTAGAATTTCAGGTTTAAGTTTGTCTATGATGTCACGAAGATATTTCTTTATCTTGGCTGATGCTGTTTCCACTATTGCATGTTTGCTGCCCTTGAGCCCTTCTGTATTTACCTCTCCTCGACTTATTTTCTCTGGGTCAGTGGCTAGAGGCTTTTTCTTGTTTCCTTCTCTTGTCATGTTTCTGGTTTCTTTCAGATAGGTAGATGGTGGAGGTCCCAGCTCCTTTCCACATTGCTTATGGTTTTTCTGACTAGGGTGCTGGCTAGGGGATTGCTGCCCTTTCCAGTTTGCTGTTGATCTGTGAGGTGCATGCAGTGGTGATGTGGGGTGGCCCCTCTCCTCTGAGCCAGTCAATCAGTGAGTGCCTTCACAACATTAGTCTGTGCCATTCGGATGTCACAGGTTTGGGACAGTTTTGTCCCTGGCTATTGGATCCCAACCATGCATGTGACCCAGCCCAAGCAGATCCCACCAGTCTGCTTTGGGCCAGGAGCCACCCACTGATGCCACTGTGGTTCTGGGTTCAGGCCCATCCTGCCCAACTCCAATATGTCATCCAGCTGGTCACTTTCCCCTGCAGGACGAAATTTGGAGCACTCACCAGGGTCAGTGCAGCTCTCCCTGCCAGTTCTGCTCTCCATTAAGGTGCATCCTCCTGCCAAGGGCCTTGGGCTCACCAACCCCTGATTTCAGTGTGACCATGACTTCAGCATGACTGCAGGTAATCTGACTTCAAGGTGCCCAGCACAGTACGGGACTGGTGCCCATGAGAGCGTGTCTAGCTCCAGCCTTCCATCCACTTTTTTTCTTTTTTCTTTCTCTTTCTTTCTTTCTTTCCTCAGTTTCTTTCTGGGTCATGAAAATCCCTCTCCTTTCATCTGGTCTTCTCCATGGTGTTAAATTCTAGCATCTAAGTTGTTTCTCTCAGAGAGGCTCTCTACCCTGCTACCTATTAATCCACCATCTTTCCCCCTTCAGTTTTTTTTATACTAGGGAGACAACATGATGTTCACCCATGTGAGTTCAAAGCATTTCACCCATGAGCATCATCTCAAATTGCATCCATTTACCTACAAGAGCCTTGAGATTATCTTTATAGATGAGTAGCTTTCCATTGCATAAAAGTACCATATCTTTCTAATCCATTTTGTGGTTGATGGGCAAGCTACTCCTGCTTTTTTCTGGGTCACAGTAACATGGGAACATTGTCTTCTCTCTTCCAACCTTCACTCCATGAATTTCCTTTCAAGTCAAATGTATTTCTTATATACAGTATATTGATTGATCCTGTCTCCTGATCCACTCTGCCCATTTTTTTTTATTAGTGAGTTGAGGCCACCTACATTAATAGTTATGACTGACATGCACTGGCTCATCTCTGCCATGCTACCCTCCTGCCATTGGTCCTCCACTTTTCTCCTTCATTCAGTTGCTTGCCCTGGTCAGTGATGTCCCATATTGTGTTCTTGTACCATATTTCTGGGATCTTGATTACTAATCTGGTTGTAGATTTATTTATACTAGGTTTGTAACTTGATTACAAATCTGGTTGTAGATTTATTTTGGTTATAGTTAGTGCTATATGCCTTGTTTATCTATATGTCAAGTCATTTTCCCATGTTTGGGAAGTTTTCAGCAATTACTTCTGTAAACAGTCTTTTTCATCATTTGTGTTGAACCTTGCTTTTTCACTGACACCTATCAATCTTAAATTATTTTTCTTTGCATTGTCTTGCAACCATTGATTCCTAGCAGCCATTGATTTCCTGATTATTTATTATTTTTAAGAGATCTTTCCTTTCACAATCATTAGCTGCAATACTGTCTTCAAGGTCTGAAAGTCTATATTCAATTTCTTTCATGTGGTTTTACCAGCTTTTGATGAAGGTTTTTAAAAATCTTTTCTTTCTTTCTTTCTTTCTTTCTTTCTTTCTTTCTTTCTTTCTTTCTTTTTTTGTACTGGGAACCGAACTCAGGGCCTTGCACTTGCCAGGCAGGCACTGCACTGCTGAGCTACATCCTTGGCCCCTTTTGATGGAGTTTTTAATTTTCTGGATATCTCTTTGAATCTGTTTCATGCATTTTAGTTCTTTCTTTTATTGTTCATTCAAGATTTTCATCATTTTCCTAAGTTCCTCTTTTTAAAAAAATCTATGGCTCCTTTAGATACACTCAGAATTTCTTTCATTGTGTTTGCCATTTGATCTTTTACCTGAGATATTATTTTTGATCTGATTACTTTTACAGCCTCATGAAATTTCTTTACTTTAGTTGCTATCCTCTCAGAGGTTTCCAATTTCTTCCATGTATATGTCTCCTAGACTTGTTCTATGTGGACTGGAGGTCTGAGATTCCCTATTGCTCCTTCATCTTGATATTTTCCTGGGTTCCTCCAGATGAGCCAGTTGTGGGGTCCCAGGTGCTTCCTGCTTTGGCTGCCCATATGAGGTGTAGGGCAATGGGTCAGGTACCTGAGTTTCTCCTAACTTAGATTCCTGGGAAGGGAGTAGGGTGTGGGGGTTAAGGCTTTCACATATGAATTGTAGAGGGATGCATTCAACCCCTAACAGCTCTGAAGTCAGATACCTTTCTTATTTCTCATCAAACTGGTCATAAAGTCTTTTTATTTATTTATTTATTTATTTATTTATTTATGGTACTAAGGATTGAATTCATGACCTCATGCATGCCAGGCAGGCACTTGTGAATGGCATAAAGTCATTGTAATACCTCATTACAGCTTGTTTGTGTCTCCTTTCACTAACTTAGTGATGGCTGTCCACATCTTGTCACTTAGTTCTTGTTTCTATTGTCCAACTCTCCCTGGGGTAGCCCACAATCATTTCCATGGAACAGAGTCTAATTTATTTGTCCAAAGTCATTTCTTCCTATATCATTACTTACCTCTTCACAACTTACTCTCTAGTTGCCATGAACATCTCCTGTTTTACATTTGTATTAATTTATTGAAGTAGAATTGATATGCATTAAACTGTACTTCTTTTTGTGGTACTGGGGATTGGATCCAGGGTTTTCACATTCAGGGACATCCCTGGCCCTTTTTTATTTTTATTTTTTTCAAGATAGAATCTCACTGTTTCTTGTCCAGGTTGGGTCCAAAATTGTGATTCTCCTGCCTCATCTTCTAGAGTACTGGGATAACAGGTAAGTACCATCATATTCAATCTGTAAGTACCATGTGCTACCCTATTATGCTACTGACTATAACCTATTGTGCTACTGACCATGTCCATTCTAAACCACACATATTTATAGAATAAAATTGGGTAACTTTTGACCTATGTATACAATCATGAAATTATGACAATTAAGATATTACACATGGACAACTAACAAACCAGACATTTTCTTTTTTTATTTGTTCATACAATTTAGGTATACATAATGACCACATTCATTGTAGGAAACTTATATCTGTACATGATATATTTTAATTCCTTTTTTTTACATTCCCATCTGTTCTTTTCAAATTTCCTTTCCCTCCCCGTTCTCAAGGCTTGGTTTTCATTTTATCCTTCTTTACTCATTTTATCTTTCCCTTGCTTCCTTTCCCCTCCTCCTCCTTATTTCCTTTTTCCTTTTGAAAAGTTTCATCATATTTTACAATATGTACTGTATATTTATGTTCTTATTTACATTTTCAGTTTCTCATACCAGAGAGACAATGTGATATATGTATGTATTCATATATATACATATATACATATATGTATACATATATGTATATATAAATATACATATATGTACATATACACATATATGTATATATACATATATACACACATATATGTATATGTGTATATGTATATATGTGTATATATGTATATATATATATAATGTATATGTGTATGTGTGTCTGATTTATTTCACTTATTATGGTCTCAAGATTCAACCATTTAGCTATAAATGTCTCAATTTTATCTTCATAACCAACACCCCATTATAAATTTTTAAAACCCACATCTTTTTTATCCATTTATTGGTTGATGGACATTTGGGTTGCTTCCAAGATTTAGCTGTTACAAGTTGTGCTGCTATAGGGCTGGGTGTTTAGCTCAGTGGCATAAGTGTCTGTCTAGCAAGCACAAGGTTGAGAGTTTGATCCCTGGTACCAAAAAAAACAAAAAACAAAAAACAAAAAACAAATCGTGCTGCTATAAACATAGATATGTAGATATTGCTGTAGTATGATGTTTTTAAGTCATCTAGGAAGGTACTCAGAAGGGGACTAGCCAGGACAAATGTGACTGCTAACCCTAATGTTTTGTGGACTCTCCACACTGATTTCCATGATGGTTGCACCAGTCTATGTTCCCACCAACAGTGGAGAAGGATTCCTCTTACCCCATAGTTTTGCCAGCATTTGTTATTGGTTGATTTTTTTGATGATATCCATTCTTTCTTGGATAAGATGGAATCTCTTTTTAATTTACATTTCTCAAATGACCAGGAATGTTGAGCATTTTTCATGTATTTATTTGCCGTTAGTACTTATACTGAATCGCTTCTCGGCCTTTTGGCTAAGATCAAGTGTGTACTTCTACTGAGAATTGTCCATGTCAGATGCCTATTTTTGGATTGGGTCTTTGAATTTGGATGAGAACAGGCATTTTCTCTCTTCATTTATAAGTGCTCTCTTCTGCTGTTTCCTACATTCATCTCTATCATTTGTTAGTCACTGATATACTTTTGGTCACTGTGGATTAGTTATGATTTACTAAAATTTTCCATAAGTAGAATCAAGCAGTATTTTTTTTGGTCTGGCTTTTTTTCACTTCATATAGTTACTTGAGATTTGCCAATGTTGTTGAGTGTGAATATTACTAAGTTGTATTTCATTGTATGGATATACCAAGATGTGTATATACACTTACTTGTAAAGGGACATTTGGATTATTTCTGTTTTGATCAATTACAAATAAAGTTATAAATATATGGAACATATACTTTAATTTGTCTTAGATAAATATCTAGGAGCAGAATGTTTGGGTCATATGTTATTGCATAATTTACAAAATATTTCATCTTTTGTAATTAAGTATGATATCAGCTGTAAATATTATCTACGTGCCCTATATCAGTTTGAGGAAATTTTTTTTATTTCTAGTTTGCTGAGTTTATGTCAAGAATGGCTGTTGGCTTTTGTTGGATGCTTTTTCTGCATCTTGAGCTGAACAGATGATTTTTCATTTTTAGTCTGCTAATATGAATTACATCGATTGGTATGTGTGTATGTCTGTGCATGGATGTATGGGAATCAAACCCAGGAACACTCTAACGCTGAGCTACATCTCCAGCCCTTTTATTTTGAGATAAGGTCCCCATAGGTTGTCCAGGCTGCCCTTGTATTTGCGACCCTCCTGCTCAAGCCTATCAGAGTGTTGAGCATACAACCATACATCACCACCTCCATTTTATTGATTGATTTTTGAATGTTAAACAAAACTTGCCTTTCCAAGATAAATTCTACTTCCTCACTATTTATTATTCACTTTATTTATCATTTTATGAACTCTGCTAAATATTTTAAAAGGACTTTTGGATCTGTGGTCATAAGCAGATTGGTCTATAATTTTATTGTAATGACTATCTGGTTTTGGTGTCAAGGTAATGCTGGTTTCACAGGATAATTTGAAAAGTGTCCATGACTTTCAAATTTTCCAAAAAAATTTTGTGAAGAATTTGTATTTCTTCCTAAAATTTTGACAGAATTTACCAGTAAAGTTATCTGTGTTGGAGTTTCCTTTGTGGAAAGATTATATACATACAGTCTTTTGTAATATGTAAAACATATATTCAAGTTATCTCTCTTCGTGAGTGAATTTTGGTCTGTGTCCTTCAAAGAATTTGTCCTTCTCATCTAAGCTGTTGAAATCAATAGCATGAAAGTATTCTTACAAGTAATTTTGTTTGTCATCCTTTTAATACTTTCATGATGTGTAGTTATGTCATTGTAAACTCTTTCATTGCTACTATTGGCAATTCATCTCTCTTTCTCTCTCTCTCTCTCTCTCTCTCTCACACACACACACACACACACACACACAAAGTCACAAATTTAGCATTTTTTCAATCTTTTTAAACAAACTAGGATTTCACTGATTTTCCATAGCATTTTTCTGTTTTCCACTTCAATGATTTCTGCTCACATCTTCATTTCTTTTATTCTGTTAATGTTGTATTTAAGTAATCTTCTTTTTCTACTTTCTGTAGACATGAAATTGATATTCATGTCTACATGAATATTCATGAGACTATTGAGACAATTTTGATATTATACTACTTTCCTGTAGCTGTTGTAACAAATTACCAGAAACTCTAAATCTTAAGAGAACAAAGATGTATTCTCTCACAGCTCCAAGGCTAGAAGTCAGAAATCAAGATGTCAGCAGTATTGTGCTCTTTCTAGAAGCTTGAGATTTTGTTTCTTGCCTCTTCCAGCTTCTGGTGGCTTTTGGCATTCATTGGTTTGTTACTGTATTACTCCAATCTCTGTCTCCATTGTCACATGGCCTTCTCTCCGTGTTTTTTTTTTTTTTTTGCCTCTTGATTTAAAAAATTCTTGCAGCGGTATTTAGGATGGATAATTCAGTTTGATTTTCTCATATCAAGATCCTGAACTTAATCATATCTGCAAAGATTTGCTCTACAAATACTTAATGTAACAATTATAGGTTTTGGTTGTTGGGATATGGACATATCTTTTTGGAGGTCATAAGTTATCCCTCTACAGAGAATGTTCTTTTCTAAGGACTTTTGTACTATAAATTTTCCCCTAAGTGTGGCTTTGCCTGTATCCCATAATTTTTATAGATTGTATTTTCTATTAATTAAAATATTTTTAAATTTATGTCTTCTTGTCTTCTTTGACCTAGGTTATATAACTTATGTTCTTTAATTTACAATGTTTGTGAGTTTTCCAGAGATCTTGGTGTTATTGGTTAGTAAATAGATTCTATTGTGATAAGAATACTTACTTAGTATCACTAGAATCCTTTAAAACCTACTGAAACTTGTTTAATGTCCCAGTACAAGATCTGTCTTGGAAAATGTGTGTTCACATTTGAAGAGAGTATTTACTCTGCTGTTGTTGAGTGAAATGTTTCATAAATGTCATTTAGATCAACTGATTTCATAATGTTCTTCAAATCTTCTGTGCATTTATTATACTTAAGTCTACTTGTTCTAACAGTTACTGAGAGGTGTTGAAATCTTCAACTGTAATTGTGGATTTTTCTCTTTTAACAGTTCTATCAATTTTTGCTTTGTCTATTTTGAAAGTATTATTAGATTTTTAAGTATTTAGGATTGTTGTATGTTTAATTCAATACTTTATTATGAGATAATCTTGTTTTATCTCTTCTAATCTTCCATATTCAGCAGTCTTCTTTTCCTGATATTAATATAGCTTTCCTTTTATTAATGTTAGCATGATATACTAATTTTCTTCTTTTACTTTTAGGCTATTTGTATCTGTATAGTTACTATGAGTTCTTGTAAGCAGCAAACAGTTGAGTTGCTTTTATTTTTTTGTCTATTGGACAATATTTTCTTGAAATTGGAATATTTAGATAGTTTTATTTAATATCCATTCATTATCATTATTAATGTTATTAGGTTTAATTCTACCATTTTACTGTTTGTGTTAAATTTGAAACTTTTGTGCTCTTTTTTCCTTTGCTTTTGTCTTCATTGTGATTAACTGAATGTTTTCTATAATTCCATTTTATGACTTAAAAATACTTGTAGCTATAATTGATGTTACATTATTGCAGTAGTTACTATGAGGACTAACAACATAGTCTATCTTCAAATATTACACCATTTGGTATAATATTATGGTACCATTATACCATATCTTCTAGGCAGATACCCAGAAGGAGAATAGCTGGGTCCAATGGGACCTCTAATCCTAGTTTTTAAAGGAATCTCTGCACTGATTTCCACAGTGGTTGCACCAAAGCCAGTTATTTTTAAAAGAAATTTAAATAATAAGGAAAAGTTTTCTTACATTTTTATACAAAGTTACTATTTCTGTTGCTTTTTTATGTGTAGATCCATATTTCCTTTTTTATTTTAAAGAAAAAGTAAAAATAACAATAAAAGAGTTTGAAGACAGATTAACAGGATAGTTACAATAATTATTACATTGCATATTGTTGTCCTCATATTGGCTATTTAGAATACAAGATATAGGTATGGTATCTTGTCCAAATAATATTAGTACAAATCTTTTGTTTCAATAAGCTAAAGGAAACTAGCTGTATAACTATCTTAACTATCTTGTATATATATTTTTTCTTTTTCCTTCCTTCCTTCCCCCATCACAGTTTGTCCTTCCCTTTGAACAGTTTCTTCCCAATTCATAATATCTACTGTAAATTTTGGATCTTATTTACTTGTTCATTATCTCACAATGAACAATGAGACGATATTATGTTTACATATTTCAGTGTGATTTATTTCACTTATGAATATGGTCTCAAGTTGCACCATTTACCTATAGAAGTCTCCAATTTATCCTTCTTTATGACTGAGCAGTATTCCATTATATTAAAAAAAACACATCTTTTTTATCCATTCTTTTGTTGATGGGCATTTAGGGTTGTTTCCAAGATTTAGCTATTACAAATTGTGTTACTAAAAGCATGGGTACATATATATCACTGTGGTAAGATGTTTTTTATTTCTTCTGGGAAGACAATCAGAAGGAGAATAGCTGGATTGAATGGGGTTTGTAATCCCAGTTTTAAAGGAATCTGTACACTGATTTCCATAGTGTTTGCACCAGTCTATGCACCTACCAACAGTGGAGAAGGATTCTTTTTTCTCCACAGCCCCTGCCAGCATTTGTTATTGGTTGAGATTTTGATGATATCCATTCTTTCTGGGGTGTGATATCCATTCTTTCTCAGTGTTGTTTTAATTTTCATCTCTCAAATGACCAGTGATGTTATACACTTTTTCATATATTTATTTGCCATTTGTATTTCTTTATCTGAGAAGTGTGTGTTCATCTCAGATGCCCATTTTTGGATTGGGTCTTTGAATCTTGGGGTCTTATTTTTTTCAGTTCATTCGAGATAGAAGTCCTTTGTCTGAGGGACAACTGGCTGTAATTTTTCCTCACTCTGTGAGTTACCTTTCCACTCTGTTGGTGATTTCCTTTTGTTGTGTGAAAGCTTTTTAATAAGATGAGATCCCATCTGTTGATTCTTTGTAATATTTTCCTTGCAGTGTGAGTTTTGTTCAGGAAATCTTTGCCTATAACCATGTCTTTAAGATTTCTACCTATTTTCTCTTCCATTAAATTTAGTGTTTCTATTTTAGTATTCAGATCTTTGATCCATTTCAACTTTAGTTTACTGCATGGTAAGAGGTGTGGATCTATTTTTAGTTTTCGGCATACGGAAAGTCAGTTTTTCTTTTCTTTCTTTTTTTTTTTTTTTTTTTTTTTTTTTTTTTTTTTTTTTTTTTTTTTTTTTTTTTTTTTTTTTTTGCGGTACTGGGGATCGAACTCATGACCTTGCACTTGCTAGGCAGGGGCTTATGCTGCTGAGCTAAATCCCCAGCCCGGAAAGTCAGTTTTTCCAGCACCATTTATTAAAGAGACTATCTTTCTTCCAGTGAACATGTTTGGTTCCTTGATTGAAGATTAGGTGGCTGAGTGTGTTTGAGGTTATGTCTGCATCTAGATCCATATTTACATCTTGTATTATTTTCCTTCTGCCAGAAGAATTTCTTTTAAGCATTTCTTGTAATACAGGTTAGATGGTTATATATTCTTTCAGCTTTTGCATACCTGGAAATGTCTTCATTTCATCTTCATTTTTCAAAGTCAATTTTGTTAGGTATAGAATTATAGGTTAGCAGTATACTTTTTTCTCTCAGCATCTTAAAGATGTTCCACTATCTTCTGGTTTATAATGTTTCCCAGGACTGCAGAAAAGCAGAAAAGCAAAGAACATTGGGAGAATCTCACCTCTCCTCTAAGTCTCCATAAATTACCTTCTGTCTCTGAAGTGGAAAGTTTACTATTACCAGCTTGCATAAGTACAATTCCATAGCCCAGCCTCCCATTTGTCCAAATTGTTTTTCAGCACTGTCTTCATTATATGTAAAAATTGTAAAATTTTCACTGATCTCTTCCATAGTAGTCGGCAATATATTTCTGTATATAAATGTCAGTTAGATATTCTGTATAGTCCTTATTTTAAAACCTTTACAGAATATGATTACCATTATCATGATTTTTCTTACCTAAGATTCTTGCAAGTTACCTATCAAATTATACTCTTGGAAAAGTGTGGAAGGAATTACAGCATAAGTTTTTGAAAGATTATCTTGTGCTTAAATTGAAGTGATTCATGGATTCCTTGCTCCTTTTACTAACAAAGTATTAGGAGAATATAGATTGAGTTAAAAACTAATCATAAATAAGTATATTTGTCTAGGTATTTTTGAGAATAAAGTTTGGGCAGTACCCTTAAGGGGGAAGCCTTTGACTTTCTTCCAGGAAAAGTTCCAGGAATTTTGGCATTCATATTAGAAGAGAGAGTTTTTATAGATCAGAAAATCAAGGCTCATAAAATTTATTTTTTTTTATTTAAAAGGCTCATAAAATTTAAGCCAATTGGTGAATATTAAGTAGACTAATTTTTGCTTGTCAACATGACTTTCAATACACAAGAGTAGTCATAGTTTAAATAAACAGAAATTTGAAGGAATTTTCTATGTACTTATCATTGACATCTTAGAATTTTATGGTAGTTCTAAATGGAAAATAATTTGAATATCCACATCAGCCTGAGACTTTATTTGTATTACCCTAGCTCTTTTTTCAAACTGTAGTGTGTATAAAAATTGCTATACAAATTAAATATATAAAGTCTGTCCCCCTTTTATGAGTGCCCCTTCAAGGGTAATTTGGTATCAATTAGATTTGTACTTTATGCATTATCATGTTTAAAACCTAAATAGTATGAGACCCCACTATATTCTTTCCACTCTGTTACAATGTTTCTCTGATTTTTCAACAAATAGATTTCAGTCCTTTTGGGAAACATAATAGTAAGGAGCACACAGTGAGGAAGAGTAGAATTAACCTGTTTATTGAACTTTACTTTCAGCTTTACAGAAGTATAACTAATGTACCTGGAGTTAAGTTTCTCTTTGCAACAAGGAAGATGATTTCTCAAAAGATAGTAAAATACAGAGGTTTATATAAGACAGTAGCTCTCAAACTTTAGAGTGCCCAAGAATCACCTTAAAAGCTTTTTCAAGTATGTATTTTCAAATGTGAATTCTTATAATGGTAATAGAAAATAACATCAGATTATGGTTTCTTTAGATAACAATAACTCTACACAACACACACACATATTTGAAAGTATCAGTGATGAAAAGTAGGCGGAAACTGAAGGGCGTTCTAGCCTTTAATGGAACCACTCACATAGTGGGAATCAAGTCCACAAGACTACTACACAAAAGGTACTACTCATACTATATAGCACAGAGAAGACAGAAGACAACCAAAAGGGTCTAGTGTTTTCGATTTGCGGTACGCAAGGATGGAGTTAGGCAGTGAAGTAATATCTGAAAGATTTAGGTAGGAACAGAGGAATATAGACACCCTAAAATGTATTTGTAACCATAAGCAAATTATAAAGAAAAAAAATCCTAGGCATATGCAGACATAGGAGGTACTTCCTCAGATCAAGAAAATGCAATCAATAGAAGTAGACTTCTAGATGACCAAGGTTTAGAATTAGCACAAAAGTGCATTGAACAGGTAGGTATATTCAAAGTCAAATTAAAATACTGTAACAATGATTGAACAAATGGAGGAAATACCAAGAAAATGGAAGATAATTTTAAATCAAATAGAAATTCTAGAACTAAAGTTCTATAACATCTGAAATGAAAAAGTCACTGAATGAACTGAATAGAAATTGAGACCAACAGAAGAAAGAGAAAACTTGAAGCAAATCAGTTGAAATGATCCAATCTGAGGATAAGATTAAGAAATATTAGAAATAAAAATAGAAGGGCCAGGGATTTAAGTGCCTGCCTGGCAAGCACAAAGTTGTGAGTTCGATACCTGGTAATAAAAAAGAAGGAGGAGGAGGAGGAGGAGGAGGAGGAGGAGGAGGAGGAGGAGGAGGAGGAGGAGGAGAAGGAGAAGGAGAAGGAGAAGGAGAAGGAGAAGGAGAAGGAGAAGGAGAAGGAGAAGGAGAAGGAGAAGGAGAAGGAGAAGAAATAGAGCCTCAGTGACTTGTAGGACTATTTCAAATGATCAAAATAAAAAGCAAAAATTTTCCTGCTCTGTCACATCATTAGAAGCATAGATACAAATTTTCTATTTATAAATTGCTTCTATCATTCTATTAAAATTATTATTATTGTCATAGCTATTAAAAATTTTTATCTATAAGGCATTTCTTAACATTAGTTTGGTTACAGCATCCAAGGGGTTCAACCACTCCACTAATGTGTGGAAAAACTGCCAACATGATGACTGATGAAGCTTGCAGAGCTCAACTTAATCCTCTTTTAGATCATACATCTCAACAGACCTACTTCTCCTCTAGTTAATCAAACATAGGTCTTTGTGATTGGCTTGAGTTCTCTTTCCTTCCAAAGGTTATTATATGTTACAAATAGACTGTTATAAATAGGCTGTATTTTTCTGTTTTCCTCAGTGCAAGTGTTTAAAGGAAGTTCTATCACTTTTCAACTCCCTTGAATTGAATCTTATATTGCTGAAATTTATGAAATGCTTCTTTCACTGAAAATTTGTGTGGGTCTACTTTTTGTCTTGGAAACCTTCCTGAGGACTATTTCACCAGTAAAATTAATATAGCTATTAGTAACTCCTCAATGATCTGTCTGTTATCTGACTACTTTATATACCAATGTGACTTTGACAAGAAGAAAGAACTTTATTTCACAGATGATATCTGTCAGGTTGGTTGCTATGATATTTGACTCTCAAGTACCACAATACCACTGAGGTTTTGCTCCAGGATCTGCTATGTTTGGTCATAGAACCTAATAGAAGGTCTATTAAAAGACTTGTTAACATTTTCCATTTTGCGTGACTGGAGAGTATCAAACAGCAGTTAAACAAACTTCACTAGACAGTGATCTGTGTCCTGGACTTTATCATCTTGGTGCATTCAACATTAGGGTATATTCAAAGATTCTGTAGCTGAGCTTGTGGGTCCTTCCCTTTCATCAATCCTTGTAACCCTTGTAAACAAGGGTTAAAGCCCCATCAGAAGCATAAGATCTTGGCTTTCTGGTCATCATTATGTGTTTTAGTGGGAGAAGGGCCTTTAGATAAACTTTAAAACAGCAGCCATGTTGAATTGCCAATTTTATAATAATGGTCCCATATTTAACACATAGAGTTGACCAGGTCTTGAAAGATTAAAGATTTCATAAGCTGACATAGGCTTTTAAACATTATAGGGAGAGTACACAACTGTATCAAGTGAGCTAGTAGTTTCAAATCATCTATATCATCATAGCATTATAAGTTAAACACAATGGCTGATCTGGGCACTCTGCTTCACAACTTTCTGGATCACTTTGGTTATCAGTCCTATTAACTGTACATTGCACTCGGGTTTCTGAGGTCATATTTAATATTTTGTTCATTAATTTATTATGAGCATATTTTCATTTGTATAATTGTACAGACATAATAGCTGACATAAAGTTATTTTTTCTCCATCAGATTTTATTGATACATTTAGATATATTTAATGATCATATTCATCATTGAGAATTTGTACCTGTACATGATATAACTTGTTTCTTTTTACCCCCTATTCCCCTACCCTTCCTTCAACTCTTCTACCCTCCCAGTTTACAACAGTTTTGTTTTCATTTTTCCTTCTTTTCTCAGCTTTTTTTTAACTTTACCCTTCTTTCTTTTACCTGTCCCCTTCCCTTGATCCCCTCACCATTTGAGCATTTTCTTCCTATTTCACAATACATATTATACACTTTGGTCTTTATTTACATTTTCAGTTTTTCACACCAGAGAAACAATGCAGCATTTACACATGTGTGTCTGATTTATTTCACTTAAGAATAGAGTCCTAAAGTACATTCATTTACCTAGAAATGTCTCAAGCTAATCCTTCTTTATGGCAGAGTAGTACTGCATTATATAAAAAAATCACATCTTATTTATCCATTCAACAGTTGACGGACATGTAGGCTGCTTCCAAGATTTGACTATTACAAACTGCCGCTATAAACATTGGTGTGCATATATCGCTGTGGTATGATGCTTCTAATTCTTTCAGGAAGATACCAAGAAGGGGAATGTAGGATGGACCCTCTAGACTCAGTTTTTTAAAGAATCTTTACACTACTTCCCACAGTGGTTGTACTAGTCTGAACTCCCATCAACAGTGGAGAAGTGTTCCCTGTTCCTCACAGAACTACCAGCATTTGTTATTGGTTGATTTTTGATAATAGCCATTCATTCTGGGGTGAGATGGAATCTCAGTGTTGTTTTAATTTGCATCTCTCAGATGACCAATGATGTTGAACATGTTTTAGTATATTTATTTACCATTTCTGTTTCTTCATCTGAGAAGTGTCCATTGATTTCAGATATCTATTTTGTATTGGGTTTGATTTTTTTGAGTTCTTTATATATACTAGGTAGCAATCCTTTATCTGAGGAACAGCTGGCAAATTTTTTTTTCCATATTGTGGGTTGTTTGTCCACTCTGTAGTGGTTTCTCTTGCTGTGCAAATGTTTTTTTTTTAGTAAGATGAGATCACAGTTGTTGATTCTTTGTGATCATTTCTGTGCAATCTGCGTTTTGCTCATAAAGTCTTTGCCTTCACAAATGTCTTCAAGAGTTCTACCTATTTTATCTTCCAGCAGATTTAGTGTTTCTGTCTTAATATTTAGATCTTTGATCCAGTTTAATTTTAGTTTCATACATGGTGGGAGATATGGGTCAAATTTTAATCTTTGGCATGTGGAAAGCCAGTTTTTCCATCATCATTTGTTAATGAGGCTTTCTTTCTTCCAGTGAATGTATTTGTCGTCTTTGTCAGAGATAAGGTGAATAAGTAGGTCTGGAGTGGTTTCTGCATCTTCTAATCTGTTCCACTGATCCTCTGATCTGTTTTTTCCAGACCTACTTATCCACCTGCTGTTTTATTACAGTAGCTTTGTAGTGTAATTTCAAGATTGTGACTATAATACCCTCTGCCTTGCCTTTGTTGACCAGAATTACCTTTGCTATTCCAGGTCTTCTCTAGTTCCAGGTGAATTTTAGAATTGTTTTCTCTAGTTCTGTGAGTTATATTGCTGGAATTTTGATCGGAATTGCATTAAATCTGTATAAACATCTTTGGAAGTATGGCTTTTTTTCACCATATTGGTTCTTCTGACCCAAAAGTAAGTAAGGGATACCTTTCCATTTTCTGATATCCTCTTCATTTTTGATTTTAAAAATAGTAGTATAGTTTTCAATGTATAGATTTTTTGCTTTCTTTTGTAGATTTATTCCTAGATACTTCATTTTTATGATATTATGAAATATGTAGTTTCCCTAATTTTCTTAAATGCATTTGCTATTTGTGCACAGGAATGAATGATATTGATTTTTGTATACAGCTATAGTACTGAATTTGGCTATTGAATTTAGAAGTCTTGCAGTGGAGTTTTTGAGGTCTTCTATATACAGTATCATGTCATCTGTGAATAATGATAATTTAACTTCTTCCTTTCCTATTGTAATTTCTTTTATTTCTTTCTCTTGTCTAATTGCTCTGGCTAAAGCTTCCAGAACAATATTGAATAAGAGTGGTGACAGTGCACATCCTTGTTTTGTTCCTGATTTTAGAGTGAAAGCTTTCAGTTTTTTCCATTCAGTGTGACGTTTGCTACTACTACTACTATCCATTTTGATTTCATCCTGTATGTTTCTAATTGCATGGATTTGAATGTTTTCTTTTTTTTTTTTTTTGGTTAAGTTGGCTAAGGATTTGTTGATTTTACTTAGTCTTTCAAAGAACCAACTCTTCTATTCATTGATTTTTTTTGTATTGTTTTCTTAGTCTCCATTGCATTAATTTCTGCTCTAATCTTTATAATTTCCTCCCTTGTATGAGCTTTGGGCTTGACCTGCTCTTCTTTTACCTGAAGCTTGAGGTTCAACATTAAATTGTTTATCTTAGTGCACTCTGTTTTCTTGATGTGAGAATTCACTGCTATAAATTTCCCTCTTAAGACTGCTTTCTTTGTGTCCCATAAATTCCAGTATGCTGTATCAGTATTATCATTTAATTGTAGAAGGTATCTGACATCTTTAATTTCATCTGTGACTCATTGGTTGTTCAGGAGAGTGTTATTTAATTTCCATGTGTTCATGCAGTTTTTGTGGTTTCTTTTGCCATTGATTTCCATTTTCATTGCACTATGGTGTGATAATATGCATGGGATAATTTAAATTCCTTTATGTTTACTTAAGCATGCTCTATGGGCAATTATGTGGTCTATTTTCGAAAACATCCTGTGTACAGTTGAGAAGAATGTATATTCTGATGTTGTGGGGGTGGAACCTCTGTAGACATCTGCTAAGTCCATTTGTTCAAAAGTTTGGTTCAGTTCTGATATTTCTTTGTTGATATTTTGTCTCACTGGTGTGTTTATTTGTGATAGTAGGGTACTAAGATACCTCAATACAATTGGATTAGTGCTTATTTGGTTTTTTTGTACTCAATTTTTTTTTGTTGGGTGCATATACATCTATGATTGTTATCACTTCTTTTTGGAACATTTTCTTTATAAGGATTATTGACCTTCTTTATCTCTATAAGTCAGTCTTGGCTTGAAATTCACTTTTTCTGCAAATGGATTAGCTGTCTCTGATTTTTCCAGTTTTCTACTGCATGGAGTATTTTTTTTCAACATTTGACTTTCAGTCCATGAATTTCTTTTTGAATTAAATGTGTTTCTTGTATTTAACATGTAATCAGCTCTTGCTTCTTTATTCATTCTTTCAGTATGTTTCCTTTGATTGGTCAATTGAGACCATTAACATTGATGTTATAACCTGTTTTGTTATTGACTTTTGTATTGTATTACTGTATTGAGTTTTGTATTGACTTATCCTAGTCATGTTATTTTCCTATTTTTGACTCCTCTTTTTTCCCATTCTATTTAATTGCTTTCCTTGCCTTGTGGATTCATTGTGTTGAGGTTCATGGAGCTGTGGTTCTTGTCATCTCTTTATAGAATATCCTTCCATATCTTTTGAATTGCTGGTCTGGTGTTCATGAATTTCCTCAAGTGTTCATTGTTATGGAAGTGTCCTGTGTTTCCATCAATTTTTAAAGATAGTTTGTCAGGGTATATCAGTCTGGGTTGGAAGTTCTTTTCTTTTAGGGCTTGAAATACTTTACTTCAAGCTATCTTCGACTTGAGAGTTTCTGTTGAGAAGTCAGCTGTGATTCTGATGGGCTTCCCTTTATAGGTGATTTGTTTCTTTTCTCTAATAACTTTTAATATTCTGTTTTTCTGTTGAGTTTTTGGAATCCTATTTTTGTGTTAAATTTCTGAGTACTACATGCCTTGGGGTAGATTATTTTTATCATGGTTAATTGGAGCTCTATATGCCTTGCTTATTTGTATAGGGAAGTTTTCTGCCATGCTGTCTATGAATAGGTTTCTATGAATAGCTGTCTATGAATACATCATTTGTGCTATATCCTGCTTTTTCCTTGACACAAGTCAATCTTATGTTGTTCTTCTTTGCATCATCTGTGGGTACTGAATCGATTTCTTGTGATCCTTTGTTATTTTTACAAAATCTTTCTTTTCATGATTGCTAATTGCAAGCCTGTCTTCTATATCTGAGACTCTGTTCTCACATTTGTTTATTCTGCTTTGGATACTTCCAATGGAATTTTAATTTCCTGGATATCTGCTTGAATCTGTATTATGGATTGTATTTCTTTCCTACATTGGACATTCATGGTTTCCATCATTTTTCTAAGCACTTCTATTATTTTTAAAAAGTCTATCTGCTCAACAGTCTCTAAAACATGTTTTTTCATTGTAGTCACGATCTCTGAAGTTATATGAGAAAATATTTCTGATTTGATTTTTTTTCTAGAACCTTGTTTATTTGTTTTGTTGTTACCATTTCAGAGTGGTCAGGTGCATGGCTTTTGGACTGTCCCACATCACTGCCCCCTGCTTTTGCCTTTGGTGAATTGGATATCTAGGGTTGCATCTTGCTTGAGTGCCTCCTTACTTTCTTTCTTTCTTTCATTTAGTTACCAGGTTAATGCTTTAAGTTGCCTATGGTGAGTGGCCTTATTGCTCATAATTAGGATGCTTAGGAAATGACTACTTCTCAGAGGTGTCTTACAGATGTGTTGGCTTTGGCTTTGGGTCTGTTGCAAGATCCTACCTCTTCAATTCATTGGGGATGAGAAGTTACTGCCTACTTGACCCATCCCCTGGTTCTTTAGCACTGACCCACTATATTTTATATGACCCTTAGGTAATCTCAGTCTTGTTATACCAGGAAAAATACCTAGTTAGAACAATTATGTCACTTTGGTTAAAGTGGTACAATCAGCAATAACGGTAGCATCAAACACAGGCCAGAAAATGACAAATTGAGGTAATCATTAATTTGTCACCTTTAACCATGTGAACTACATTTGTGGTTATATAACAAAATCTAAAACAAGCCAGAAAATTTTACACAGTACATAAGCCCTCAATAGGACAATTTTACCTTGAGGAGAAAAAATTTAAAAGGAGTTAGAGGAAAAAATAGAGAAATAGAAGAAGAGGAAGAGATTAGAAGCAAGACTAAAAGACAAGGGAGCATCATAAAAACTGTGGGAAACTGATACAGAAGACAGGAGAGAAAGAGATAAAAGGAAGAACAGAATGGAACAAGACCCACAGAAAAACTAGAACCCATGCTCACACTAATAAAAACAAGATCAAATGATGAAGAAAAAAAGACACTCTCCCCTCTAAAAAAATGAGAAAGAGAGAGAAAAATGTTCATGTCAAGGTTTCTCTCTGCTGTCACCGGTAGACAATGTGTGGAGACACAGTCCAGATCCAATTTGATTTATCCCAGCAAGCCAACAGTAGCTTTATAGGGAGGTAGTGGATAATCTCAGTGATCCTGCACCTTTATTTACCCTGAAATTCAGGCTTGTTTCTGGCCATAAGGCTGGAACCAGACCTGTGCAGCCAGCAGCACTTGGCATACCTTATATAGATTTGAACTCAGCTGGAAGCAACTAGATGGAGCCAGCAGTTGTTCTGAGCTGAGCTCAATTGGCTCCTCTCTAAGATGACTCCCAATCAATGGCCCTCTCCCATGGGTCAGCCAAATCCACTCCAATTACCAGCCAGTGCCATCCATGACATGCACTCCTCAGTTGCATTGTTGTATCTCTGTAAAGGCACCTGGGGTTGCCAGAAGTCACTGTGTGTTCACAGATTTGCACTATTCTTCCCACACAGTGAGTCCTGACTCAAGGAGGGGTACCACAGGTCACTTTTTTCTTCTTTGTTGAAGTTTCTCATTTTGCTCTCCCTGTGGGCTTCAATTCTCATTTCAGATCCTTCCTGGGTCTAAGGTTCACTTCTCTCCTTCTTCTCTTCCTTGCATTGCTATATTCCAGTATCTGGACACCGAATCTCAGAGAATCTCTTTCTCTGCTGCTTACCACTCTGCCATCTTCCTGGATATCCAAAAAAGAGACTTCTATTCCACTGATAATGGTCACACAGACTCCACCTGGAATAATTTCCTCTACAGGATTGGGTGGTTATAGCTCATCTTTCACATATACAGGAGGCACAGTCAGAGACACAGGTGACAAACTCAGAGACAGGTCTGCAAAATGAGGATTTCTGCTTTAAAATATTTGTCTGGTGGTTTGAACATCTGAGTCCTACTGAGGTTGTCTTTTGTGCATGGGTATCATCTTCTTTTTTCTTCATATTAATGTTGGATTGAACCCTGGCCATAGTAAGCCATTCATTGTAGAGGCTCTGGGACTCTGAAAATGTATGAGAACTCTTTTAAAAAGTCAGAAACCTCTTCAGTGCTGTTCTCTTCATTCAAAGTTTGATTCCCTTGTTGTTTCTACCTGGTCTTAGATATTCTCTGGAGATTTTAGGTAGTATTTTTCCATTTGTTATCTGAGAAAGATTTAAGTAGGAGTTACTTTGCCATAACAAAAGCAGAGTCCCATATTTTTCTTTTTGCTCCTTTTGTCTTTGTTTTTCGTTTTTTTTTTCAGACAGCATAAAATTGATGCTTGATTTCTAAATCTAGACACATGAATTCTGCATTTTAATTGAGAGGTTTATACCATGTATTTAAAATAATTTAAAATGTAATTGATTTAATTCTATTCTAATATTTGCTCTCTTTGTTTCTTATTTCTTTTTCCTTCTTTTTTGGTGTTCTTTTGGTAGCTGAGAATTTTAAGTATTCTATTTTAACATTGTCACTGACTTATTTGTTATAATTCTTTTTACAAATGGTTTCCAGTGTTTATAATGTGTATCTATAACTTACCATAGTTTACTTTAAAATAATACAATTCATTTTTTTCATGTTATTTCTGTTACCATGCATTTTACTTTTATGTATACAATAAGCATGTGTTATTTTAAAAACAAACAAATGCCAGCTTAACTACAGAAATTGTCTTTTATAGCTACTCACATATTTCCCATTTCTGGCATTCTTCATTATTTTCTGTATATCATATTTTCCACCTGGCATTATTCTCTTTCAGTGTGAAGCACCTCCTTTTACATTTTTTGGAGTAAAATCTGTGTGCAATGAGATCTGTCACTTTTTGTTATTATGAAAATGCTTGATTTTTTCTTCTATTTTAAAGCATATATTTGTGAGATATGAAATTCTGTACTATTTTCTTTCAGAACATTAAAGGTGCCATTATATTGCTCTCTGCCTTTAGTGCTCTTGACAAAAATTGTCATTCTATCTTTAGGGTGTTTTTTTTATGTTTTTTTTTTTTGCTTGTTTGTTTGTTTTTGGTACCAGGGATCGAACTGATGACCTTGCACTTGCCAGGCAGGCGATTATGCTGCTGAGCTAAATCCCCAGCTTTTGCTGTTTTTAATATTTTTTCCTTGGCACTCTTTTTATCATGCCAATTATGTGCCTTGGTGTAATTATCACACTTGAAATTCATTGAATTTATTGGATATATGGTCTTATAGTTTTTATCAAATTTGAAAAGTTTTTTGTGTTCCTGTGAATCTGCCAAAATGAAGTTCATTATTCTGTATAACCAATATTCACTAATAAGAGAAAATGTTGAAAGGTTTTGGGCCATTATTTATTTAAATAATTTTTTCTCCTTTTTTAGGAGACTCCAGTTGTAATCTAGTCTGCTTGAAACTTTCCTGTAGGTCATTAAGTATTTGTATGCTTTTGCTCTTGTGCTCACTTTATGTAAATTCTATTCATATGTATTTAAACTGAATGATATTTTCTCTTATTCCATTTAACCTTTTAAAACTCATCCAGTAAATTTATAATTTCAGAAATTGTATTTTTTGTATCTAGAAGTTCCCTTTTTTTGGTGGTTTTCATGTCTTCCATTATTCTATTCACTATGTTTGTGGTTTACTTTTCATCCTTAGATATATTTATAATAGCTGATTAAAGTCCAATTGCTAATCC
>PVJX010027561.1:0-24737 GCA_004027295.1 Dolichotis patagonum | reverse complement strand
TAGGTGTAGTTTTATTTTGGTTATGGCTCTTTGGAATTCTATATGCTTCACTTATCCAGATGTCTGTTTCTCTTCTCATGTTTGGGAAGTTTTCAGCTATTACTTCTGTAAATATCCTCTTGATATCATTTGGGTTGTCCCCTTCTTTTTCATTGATCCCTATTAATATGTTATTTTTCTTTGCATCATCTTCCAGGTGTTGAATTGTTATTTCCTGATTCTTTGTTATTTTTAAAAAATCTTGTCTTTCCTGCTCACTGGCTGCAATCTGATCTTCAAGGTCTGAAATTCTATCTTCACTTTCATTGAGGCTGTTGTTACAGCTTTCAATAGAATTTTTGATTTCCTGTATATGTCTTTGAATCTGCTTTATGCATTCTGTTTGTTTCTTATATTGTTCATTGAGGGATTCTATCTGTTTGCTTTGTTCCTCTAATTTTTTAGCTGTGTTTTCACTAGATGCGTTCACTATTTCTTTCACTATTTTTATCAATTCTTCTTTTACCTGGGCAAGTATTTCTGATTTGAATTTATCCATAGCTTTCCCTATTTGCATATTTGTTTCATTTGATATCATTTCAGACATTTCAGGTGTATGCCTTCTTTTTTCTTCTATATACACAGCTTCTAAGCTTTCTTGGGGAGGGCTAGGGCTTTGAACCTGCCTTTTGGTCTTTCCTTTTGTCATTTTTTTATATTTCCTTGTTTTGAGCGGTTTTCCAAAGCTTTCTCTGCATGTGTGATGAATTACCTCTTGCACTCTCAGTTCCTGGAGTGGCAGTGGCTCTGCCACAGGCTCTTGTCTTCCTCACAGGGTCCTAACTCCCCTCTTTGGGCTCCTGGCTCCCTAAGTTGTAAGGCGAATGCTGGGTGTGGTCAACTCTGAGTCTGTGGAATCTCAGGCAGGCCATTCCACCATGGTTTGTCCCAGGCAGGTCTCCATGAAGTTCCCTGAGAGTGAAGGGGTCCAAAGAGACCTACAGGTCCCAAAGAGTCAGGCCAAAATGCTTTTTTCTCCAAAATTCCTGGTCCCAAAGAGACCTGGCCAAGATGCCAGTTTCCGCAACATTCCCAATCCAAACAGCCCAGACCTCTCTGTGGGGCTGCGAGGTTCCCGGTCCCAAAGAGTCAGGCCATAATGCTTGTCTCTGGGAGATTTTCTTTGGGTAAAGGGTGGGGCTATGGGCCCAGACACACCTGGCCCATATGCTGGTCTCAGGGCAGTTCCCTGTGGATGAAGGGCGGGCCTACCAGTCCCAAACAGTTGCGCCGAGATGCTGGTCTGCACAGACTTTCAATCCAAACAGCCTGGGCCACTCTGTGGGTCCCGGAGGTTCGGGTCCCACAGAGTCAGGTCACGATGCTGATCTCTGTGAGATTTCCTGGGGGTCTCCATTTGTGCTTTAAAAGAACCACCTCTGATTTATTGATTGTTTGTATGATTTTTTGTCTCTGTTTCATTAATTTCTTCTCTGATCTTTATAATTTTCTCCCATTTAACAGCTTTGCATATTTCTTACTTTTTTGTCTAGAAGCTTAAGGCATAATAATAAACTGTTTATTTGTGCTTGTTCTGTTTTCCTGATGTGAGAATTCATTACTGTAAATTTCTTTCTTAGAACTTCTTGCATTGTGTTTCATAAGTTCTGGTATGCCATATCTGTATTCTCATTTACTTGTAGATATTTTTCACTTTCTTCCTTTATGCCATCTGTTACCATTGGTTGTTCATTAGGGTGTTGTTTAATTTCCCTATGTTTATGGAGTTTTTGAAGATTCTTTTGTGGTCCATTTCCAATTTCATTGCACTATGGTTGGCTAATATGCATGGCCTAATCTGAATTCATTGCATTTGCTTAAACATGCTCTGTGGGTTAGTATATGGTCTATTCTAGAGAATATCCCATGTGCAGCTGAGAATAATGTGTATTGTGATGGTGTTGGATGGACTACTCTGAAATCATGTACTATGTGCATTTGTTCAAAGAATTGGTTCAGTTCTGATATTTCTTTGTTGACTTTTTGTCTAGTTGATCTATTGTTGGGAGTCATTGAAGCTAAAAATTGGCTACACATGTGAGGCTGGAGAATGACCATTCCAAGAACCAAAAACACCCAGGACAAGCCAGATGAAAAAACTACATCAGCCTGGAGAACATCTAGGCCAAAGACAATGTAAACAGTGGGTTTTTAGGACAATGGGGTGTCATACGACATTAAGCTGCTAAATGGTATAAATAAAGGCCCCTACAGTGAAAGGGTAGTTACTTTCATTCCATCCGGAGGGTAAGGGCTCCATCTGACCCCAGATTTGTCTCTTTATTTTCTCATCCTCTTACTGTCCTTCAACCCAGGAACCTCAAGAGCCACATGGATCATGGCAATCTATTTCTGTGAAAATGCAGTATTGAGCTCTCCTATTACAATTATGTCATTATTTATTTGATTTTTAATGGCTATTAGTAATTGTTTTATAGAGTTGTGTGCTCCCATATCAGGTGTATATATATTTGTTAGTTATCCCTTCCTCTTGAATTTTTCCCCTAACAAGTATATAGTGACTTTCTTTGTAATTTTTGATCATTCTTGGTTTGAAGTGTACATTTTCTGCAAACAGAATACCTACTCTTGCCTTTTTCTGGGCTCTTGCTGCATAGAGGATTGTTTCCCATCCTTTGACTTTCAATCTATGAATTTCTCTTTTAGTTAAATGTTTCTTGTATATATCATATTCTTGGATATTGTTTCTTGATCCATTCAGCCACTCTATTTTTTATGAGTGGTGAATTGAGTACATTTACATTAATGGTTATAATTCATATATACAGGCTTGTCTTTTTCATATTTTCCTGCTGTATAATCCTGCTTTTTCTCTCTGTTTATTTGCTTTTCCTGCCTGGTGGTTTCATTCTATTGTTGTTCCTGGAATTTTGGTCATTCTTATCTCTGTCTAGCATATCTTTCAGTATTCTGTGTAGAGTTGATATGATGGCCATAAATGTCTTCAGTTGTTCTTTGTCATGGAAATATCTTATTTCTCCTTTAGTTTGAAAGATAGTTTTGCAGGATATATCAATGTGGGTTGGAGGTTGATTTCTTTCAGGATTTTAAATACTTCATTTCAAACTCCTTTTGACTGGAATTTTGTTTTAAGAAGTGTGCTGTGATTCTGATGTGCTTTCCTTTATAGGTGGTCTTTTTCTTTTGTGTACAGTCTTAATATTATGGCATTTTGCTTTCTTTCTGGAATCTTGATTATTATATATGTTAGTGCATTCTTATTTTGGTAATGACTGTAATTTTATATGCTATACTTATTTGTAGATCAAATTTTTTATCCATGCTTAATAAATTTTCTGTCATTATTTCTGTGGAGATTTTAGGTCTTTTATGTTGCTCCCAGCTTTGTCATTGACACCAATCAATCTTATGTCATTTTTCTTTGCTTCATCTTATAGATGTTGTTTTGATTTGTCATGGTCTGTTGTTAATTTTTAGATTTTTTTTCATGATTATTAGCTGCAATTCTGTCTTCAAAGTCTAAAATGCTATTCTTTCCTTCATTCAGTCTGTTCCATATACTTTCAATGTGGGTTTTAATCTCTTGGATTTCTGTTTGTATCTGTTTCATGGATTACATTTCTCTCCAATGTTGGGTATTTTCTGTTTACATATTTTTCTAAATTCATTCCTTTATCTGTGTCTTTTTAGTATCTTTATTTTTAAACATCAGGGGTTTTTGTACCTGAGACATTATTTTCTCTGTACCCTTTTCTGCTTCATTTCTCACTTCTGTTGTTATTATTTCAGAGAGTTTCAGTGTTTCACTTCCAATTTCGTGTATCTCATTGAGTTCCAAGCTTTTTCTGGGTGAACTGGTGTCTGAGGTTGCATTTTGCTTCTGTGTCTTTTCATTTTCTTTTTTCTCTTTTCTTTTGTTTTTATGTTGATGCTTTCCAATTTCTTATGATACATAGCCATTTTTACTAATATTGAGACTTCCATCAATGGGGAAAAAAAGCATATGTTCTTCAGGGGTATGGTCTAGTTTTAGTTGGTTTTCTATAGGTATCTCAAGAATCTGTCTTCCTAATTTTTAATGGGTGCAAAATTGCTATTTGCCTTAGCTCCCAATCCTTTGTTTCTAGGCTGTAGAGCTGATTATGATCCCATACAATCACAATGTTACCATACATGGGGAAAAAACTGTTTATGATATGTTTTATATCCTGGCTAAAAATAGGAAAACTAGTAATTATAATAGTTTTAAATACAGATTGAACATTAACCTGCTACCTTTCTTCACAGAAACAAATTGTATAATTATAAAATGAAATCAAACATGTACCGTGTACTTGTGTGCAGTGATTTTCTCCTTAATGGATTGATTTTACCCATCTGTAGGTGGCAGGTGCTTAAGATGAAAGAGAGAGGCTAAAGTGATTAATGAGGTCAGTTATAGCACAGTGACGGCTGGAGATCAAAGGATGATCACCCAAGTTTTGGGAAACTGGAGGACACAGGAAGGAAATAATGAAATAAAATCCAAGGGAATAATTGGGAAGGGCAGGGACAATGATAATACACTTGAAAGTTTAAATTCAAGAAGTAGTTGAAGAAAAAGAGAAATATTAATGTAAGAAACTAAAAAAGGAAGGTAAGAAACCTAAACAGTGAAAACAAGGAAGAGAAAGAAAAAGAAAAAGACAAAAAAGAGTAGAAAGAATGCAAAACAAAACCTGGTGACATCCAACCAGAGAAGAAAGGGATAGCCAATCAGACAAATAAAGGAGAGTAAAAGTTCTAAAATACCTGTGATGTTTGTAGTTGTGTGATAATATTCATGTTACATCCCAGAGATGTGCTAGGTGTGGAACTGATCTTGGTCTCTTAAAGTGGGGGCTGGGACTGCTCTTCTATAGGTGGAGTTCTTCAGAGTCCAACAGCTATCTCCTCCTTGCTCCTTCAGAGCCTTCCACTTTGTTGATTTCACCTATTACTTCATCCTCCATAAGTGTGTATGCATCTCTGTGCCTGGCTGTTGTCCTGGGTTTTGTGCTTCCTGTCTGTATTATGCTCTTACAACTGGCACTGCTGTGTAAGGAATAATGGAGGAAACTCAGAACATGGACTTCCCACCTTCCAGTCTGCCCTGCTGCCTGGATGTAATGGAGAGTTACAGAGTATGAACTCACTGTCTTCTGGCTGACCATTTCATCTGGGATTTCAAATGTTTTTTCTGAATGTTTTGAGATGATCATTGCATTATTGTGTGTTAATATAGTGTATTACATTTATTGATTTGCAAATGTTGAACCATGCCTGCATCTCTGGGTAGAATCCTACTTAGTCATAATACATAATCTTGATAATTTGCTGCATTCTGTTTGCTAATAACTTTTTGAGGATTTTTGCATCTTTTTTAATTACTAAGATTGGCCTTTAGTTTTTTTTTATTGGATCCTTCTTTGGTTTTTGTATCAGGGTAATACTTGCTTCCAGGAATGACTTTGTAAGTATTGTTTCCATTTCAATTTCATTGAAGCATTTTAGTACTAGTGACATTACATTTTCTCTAAATTCTTGTAGAACTCAGCAGTGAATCATTTAGGGCCTTGTTTTTGGTTTGTTTTGTTTTTTGTTCATTTGTTTTTGGTACTCTTTAAATTCCATTCTCACTTTCATTGACTGATTTAGGGTTATTTAGATTTTTTGTGTCTTCTACTTTTAGTTTTTCCAATTCACATGTGTCTAGGAATCTGTCCATTATTTTTCTGAGTTTTCCATCTTTATTATTAGGCTACAAGTTTGCAAAGTTGGATCTGGATTTCTATGGCATCCATTGTGATTTCAATCTTTTCATTCCTAATTGCTTAAATCTGAGCCTTTCTTTTCCCTTATTGATGAGATTGTTTAGGGGTTCATCAGTTTTGTTTAATATTTCAATTAACCTAAACTTCAACTCATTGATTTTTGTATTGATTTCTTTGTCTCAGATGCATAAGTTTCTACTCTGACATATAGTTTCATTTGTCATATAAACTTTGTATTTGCTTCATTCTTTTTCTAGACGTTTGAGGTTTAACATTATGTGTTTTAATTGATTTTGCTCTGCTTTACTGATGTGAGAACTTAAAAACTACTATTATCCCTCTTAGGACTGCTTTCATTGTATCCCATATATTTCTGTATGTTGTTTTGGCAGTATCATTTAGTTGTATACACTGTTTAATTGTTCTTAGTTTCCTTATTTTCTATGTGCTTATGTAGTTTTTGTTTGTATATTTGTTTGTTTTGATACCAGGGATTGAACTCATGCACTCATGCTTGACAGGCAGGAACATGTGCCACTGAGCTAAATCCCTGACCCTGTTTATATAGTTTTAGAGGTTTCTTTTACTGTTAATTTTCAATTTCATTGTAATATGGTCAAATAATATGCATGGGATAATTTCATTTCCTCTGCATTTAATTAAGCATTTTCTTTTTTTCTGTTTTTTATTTTGTTTTTGTTTTATTTAAAGAGAAAAAAAGCAAAACAAAAAAGGGGAGTAACAATATAGAATTCCAAAGAAAAAAAGAAAAAAATCACTAAGAAATCACTAGTTGATAAATTACATACTGTCATCTTAGAAATAGTTGCTCAAGGTACAAAATTAAAGCATACAAAGTTGACATTCAAACAGTGAGACTGCAAACAGTTCTGCCAAATGATCCAACAAAAACTTAGTAATATGGTCCTTCTATCTTACACACTTAAACATACATGTAGCTATAACCTTTAGAGCACTTACTTTTCCTCTTTTTTACAATAACAATCACACATTTTGGGTTTTAATACTCCTACAGTTCTTATTACTTTTTATAGTAGAGACACAATGTGATATTTATAAATATAATTCTTATTTATTTCACTTGTGAGGATAGACTCAAGTTGCCTGCATTGACCTATGAAGGCCTCAAGATCATCCATTTTTATAGCAAGTAATATTCCATTATATAAAAATACCACAGCTTTTTCAACCACTCACCAGTTGATTTGCATTTTGGTTGTCTCCAAGATTTAGCTATTACAAATTGTGCTGCTATGAACATAGGTGTACATATTACACTGTGACCTGACCTTTGCAATCTTTCTGGGAAAATACCCAGGAGGGGAGTAGCTAGGTTGAGTGGAACTTCCAATCCTAGTCTTCTGAGAAATCTCCATGCTGATTTCCACAGTGGCTGCACCAGTCTACACTCCCATCAACAATGGAGCAGTGTTCCTTTTTCAACACAGCCTCGCCAATATTTGTTAGCAGTTGTTTTCTTGATAGAAGCTATTCTTTCTGGGGTGAGATGAAATCTCAATGCTGTTTTAATTTGCATTTCTTGGCAGACCAGTGATGGTGACTATTTCTTCATGTGTTTATTTTCCATTTGTACATCTTCATCTGAGAAATGTGTGTTTATCTCAGATGCCCATTTTTGGAGAGGGTCTTTGAATTTGGGGGACTTGATGTTTTTCAATTCTTTATATGTTCTTGATATAAGTCCTTTGTCTGAGGGGTTGCTGGCTACAATTCTTTTCCATTCTGTGTGTTTTCTTTTCACTCTGTTGATGATTTCTTTTGAAGTGAAGAAACTTTTCAATAATATGAGATCCCAGTTCTTGATTCTTTGAAGTGTTTCCCATGCAATTTGCATTTTGTTCATGAATACTCTGCCTACCCCCTATGTCTCCAAGGTTCCTACCTATCTTGTCTTCCAATAGATTTACTGTTTCTGTGTTGATATTTAGATCTGTGGTCCATTAAGACTTTAGTTTTGTGCGTGGTGATATGCATTGGTCTAGTTTCAGTCTTTGGCATGTGGAGAGCTATTTTTTCCAACACCATTTATTAAAGAGGCTATTCTTCTTCCAGAGAACATGTTTAGGATCTTTGTCAAATATCAGGTTGCTGAGTGTCTTTGTAGTTGTGTCTACATCTTCTAACTTGTTCCATTGGTACTCAGATCTATTTCTTTGCCAGTACCATGTTTATTCTTTCACTGTGTCTTTGTAGTAGTGCTGCAGGTCAGGAATTCAGATATCACCTGCCTTGCTTTTGTTGCCCAGAATTGTCTTTGCTATTCTAGGTCTCTTATATTTCCAAATGAATTTTAGGAATGTTTTCTCTATATTTGTGAGGTATGTTAATGCTATTTTGATTGTGACTGAATTAAATCTGTATAATAGTTTTCACAATGTTGGTTCTTCCTAGCCAAGAGCAAGGAAAATCCTTCCATTTACTAATATCCTCTAATCTCCTTTTTTAGTGTAGCATAATTTTCAGCATATAGGTCTTTTACATTCTTGGTTAGGTTGATTCCTAAGTATTTTATTTTTTAGATGCTATTGTGAAGGGCGATTTTTCCATCATTTCTCTCTCAGTGAGTTTTTTGTTTGTGCACAAGAATCCTATATATTTTTGAGCATTGGCTTTATATCCACCTACAATGCTGAATTTGTTTATTACCTCTAGCAGTCTTTTAAAGGAGTTGTTTGAGTCTTCTATATAGGGTATCATGTCATCTGCAAGTAGTGAAAGTTTAAATTCTTGCTTTCCTATCTTCATTCTATCATTTGTTTCTCCTTCTTGCCTGATTGCCCTGGCTAGTGTTTCCAGAACTATATTGAAAAGGAGTGGTGATAGTGGACATCGTTGTCTTGTTTCCTATTTTATAGTGAAAGCTTTTATCTTTTGTCCATTTAGTATAATATTGGCTTTTGGTTTGTCATAGATGGCTTTTATAATGTTGAGGTAGACACCATGCATTCCAAGTTTCTGAAGGGTTTTTATCATGAACATGTGTTGGACTTTATCAAAAGCTTTTTCTGCATCCATTGAGATGACCATGTGGTTTTTGTTTTTGGCTCTGTTGATGTGGTGTATCACATTTATTGATTTGCATATGTTAAACCATCCCTGCATTCCTGGAATGAACCCCACTTGGTCATGATGCATTATCTTGTTGATTATTTGCTGTATTCTATTTGCCAATATTTTATTGAGAATCTGCATTGATATTAATTAGTGAGTTTGGTCTGTAGTTCTCCTTTTGGTTGGGTCTTTCTCTGGTTTTGGTATCAGAGTATTAGTTGCCTCCAGGAATGATTTAAGGAGGACTGCTTCCTTTTCAATTTCATTGAAGAGTTTAAGGAGTGCTGGCATCAAATTTTCTCTAAATTTCTTGTACAATTCACCCATGAATCCATCAGGGCCTGGACTTTTCTTTGTTGGTAAGTTTGTAATTAAGTTTTCAATTTCAATAGCTGAAATTGGGTTATTCAAAATTGCTGATCTTTGGTAGTTAATATCTTTCTAGAAATCTGCCCATTTCCTTTGTGTTTGCCACTCTTTGTGAGTAGAGATTTTCAAAGTAGGTATTTATGATCTTTTGAATTTCCATGGATCTGTAGTAGTGTCTCTGTTTTCATGCCTGTTTGAATAATTTCTGTTTTTTCTTTCTTTTTCTTCATAAGGTTAGCTAGAGGTTTGTCAATTTTGTTTGTTCTCTCAAAAAACCAACCTTTTTGATTAATTCTTTGTATTTTTTATGTTCAATTATATTGATAGCTGCTCTAATCTTTACAATTTCCTCTCTTCTGTGAGTTTTGGGTTAGACTTGATTTCTTTTTCTATAAGCTCGTGATGAAGCATTAGGTTGTTGATTTGTATTCCTTCTGTTTTTTTTGATATGACAGTTTATTGCTATATATTTCCCTCTTAAGATCACTTTCATTGCATCCCACAGATTGCAGTATGTTGTTTCTGCATTTTCATTGAATTGTAGGTATTGCATTATTTCTTCCTTAATTTCATCTGTAGCTCACTGGTTGTTCAGAAGTGTGTTAATTAATTTCCATGTAGGTTATGCAGCTTTTGCAATTTCTTTTGCCATTAATTTTCAATTTCAGTGCAATATGGTCAAATATTACACATGAAATAATTTCAATACCTTTACATTTACTGAAGAATGTTTTACAGGATAACCTATGGTCTATTTTGAATAATGTCCCATGTGCAGCTGAGAAGAATATGTATTCTGATGCATTTGGCTGGAACACTCTCTAAACCACTACTAAGTCCAATTGGTCACAGGTATGACTCAGTTCTGTGATTTCTTTGCTGAGTTTTTAACTAGTTGATCTATCTCTTTGTGACAATGGGGTATTAAGGTCCCCTGTTATAATTGTGTTCTTGTGTGTTTGGTATTTCATGTCCATTAGTTTTTGTCTTATATAGTTCATTGCTCCTGTATTTGGTGCATATATATTTATAGTTGTTAGTTCTTCTTGAATTTTTCCACTAACAAGTATTTAGTGACCTTCTTTAAATCTTTTAATCATTTTAGATTTGAAATTTGCATTGTCTGCAAATAGAATAGTTACCCATGCTTTTTTCTGGGTTCCTGTTGCATGGAATACTGTTTTCCTTCCTTTGACTTTTAATCTATGAGTTTCCTTTCGGGTCAGATGTATTTCTTGTATAAAGCATGTTGTGGGATCATATTTCTTTATCCATTCTCTTATCCTATTTCTTTTGATAGGTGAATTGAGGCCGTTTACATTTATGGATGTCACTGATATATACTGGCTCAACTTTGCCATGTTCTGCTCCAGTTGTTTGCTTTCTGCTTTTCCCTTTTGTTCAATTGCTTATCCTACTTGGTGGTTTCTTTCTGTTGTTGTTCTTAGAATTGTGGTCTTTTTTATCTCTATCTAATATGTCTTTCAAAAATTTTTTTAGGGTTGGTTTGGTCAACATGAATTTCTTCAGTTGTTCTTTGTCATGGTAGTACCTTGTTTCTCCATTAAATTTGACTGAAAGTGTTGTGGGGTACATCATTCTGGCTTGAAAATTGTTTTCTTTTAGGACTTGAAAAACCTCACTCCAAGCTCATCTTGACTTGAGGGTTGTGCTGAAAAGCCTGCTGTGATTCTGATGGCCTTTCCTTGATAGATGAGTTTTGTCTTTTCTCTAACATCTTTTAGAATTCTGTTTTTATGCTGCATATCTGAGATCTTAATTATTATATTTTTAGGTGTATATTTATGTTTGTTGTTATTGTTTGGTGTTCTATATGCCTCATTTATCTGCATATCAGTTTTTTCCCCATGTTTGGGAAATTTTCTCCATGTATTTCTGTGAATATTTCATTTACATCAATGGCATTGACTCCTGCCTCTTCAGTAATACCTATTAAGCTTATATTATTTCTCTTTGTATCATCTTCATGTTGTTGGGTTCTCATTTCATGTTGCTTTGTTATTTTTAAAAGTTGTATCCTTTCATGATCACTAATTGTGAACCTGTCTTCAATGTCCAAAATTCTATCCTCAGCTTCATTTAAACAGTTTTGCCAGCTTTAAATAGAATTTTTTATTTCTCTTTGAGTTCTCTTTGAGTTTGTTTCATGAACTCTGCTTGTTTTCTATATTTTTCTTTCTAGGTTTCAATCAGTTTCCCATGCTCCTGTATTTTTTTTTCTGTATTTCTGTTTTAGCTGTGCTGAGCAACTCCTTTACCAACGTTGTTATTTGTAACTTTACATGGGAGAGTACTCCTAATTCGGTTTCCTCTATAGCCTCATGTTTTTGTTTCTTTATTTCACTTGCTATCTTTTCAGAGATTTCTGGTGTGTTACCTTTGAATTTTTCTCTTTCCATGTCTCCTGTACTTACTGCTTGTAGACTAGATATTTCAGATTGTATTCTGCTTTTTAATTTTGCCATTTTCCCCTTTTGGGTTAATATTTGTTCCTTCAATCTCACTAGTGTCAACTGTTGGTAGTTTGTATCTTGGGGTCTTAATATAAGATTAATATTTGTCCAATTGCTGGGTCCCACAATGAAGAGGTGAGCCAGTCACCTGAATTCCCCCTGTAGGGCCTGTTGGGGGAGTCCTATGTTCTTCCTAGGCTTATAAAACTAAAAGTATGAATGGAAATCAACCCCTAGTTCCTGCTTTTATTATGTCTTCAGGTTGTTCAGAATCACCAGATCTGCCTGTTTATAGAGTTTGTCTCAAGTGTGAGCCTACTGTGTCTCTGGGTGTTCAGCAGGCTCCCTTAATTTTCTGCAGGTTTGTTGAGGCCTTGTTGACACTCTCCTCAAGCTACCTGATATTCTCTTTGTGGAGGAAGGACTCACTCACACACTTGCCAAGCTCACCTATGGCCTACTTGTGGAGGGGGCATCTCTGTTCCTCCTGTTTATCCACTGAGTGTGGCAAACTCTATTCCTATTTCAGGGGAAATCTCACCTCACAGATGGAAGCCTGCTAAGTTCTTCTTACTGAGTCTTCCCTCAACACTACATGGTTAACCCACTGCAGTCCAAGGTTCTGGGGGGAGTTGTGGGAGCCAAAGATCAATAGCAATGCTAGGTTCAGGAGGTGGGGGGATCCCTGATGGCAGTGGTGGGACTGCGGGGGCACTCATCATGGGTTGGAGTTCCTAGGTCCTGAAGTGGATGGCCAGGACCATGGGACATGGGATGGGACATGTTCTGTCCCAGTCCTTTGTGCACCTTTGGCTGGAGTTCCCAGGTCCCCCAAGTTGGTCTGTGGAGACAGCAGGGGTTGCAGGAGGGACCTAGGTCTAGCCTGGCCCCATGTGCGCCTTTGGCTGATATTCCCTCATCGTACGAGGTCCTCTGCGGAGATGGCAGGAGTAGCAGGAGGATACTGGGCCTGTGCACGCCTCTGGCTGAAGTTCCCGGATCCTGTGAGGTGGTCTGTGGAGACTATGGGAATCACAGGAGGGGCCCGGGTTTAGCCCGCCCCATGTACGCCTCTAGCTAGAGTTCGCAGGTCCTGCAAGGTGGTGTTCAGAGACTGAGGGAGTAGCAGAAGGGGCCTGGGTTTAGCCCAGCTCAGTGCATACCTCTGGCTGGAGTTCCCATGTCCCGTGATTTGGTCTACTTAAGCATTTTCTATGCACTAATGTGTGTTCTCTTTTAGAGAACATCGCATACGCAGCTGAGAGAAATGTGCATTCTGATGTCATAGGGTGGTAAATTCTGTAGACATCTACTAAATTCATTTGCCAGTTGCTTTTTTAATTATGGTATTTCTTTGTTGGTTTTCTGTGTAGTTGATTTATCTAATTGTGAGAGCAGTGTATTGAGTTCCCCCATTAAAATTGTGTGAGTGGCTTTTTGATCTTTAACATCTATTAATATTCTTAATGTGGTTGGATGCACTGGTATATATATATAGTTATCTCTTCTTGGAGTCTTCTATTAACAAGTATGTAGTGACTTTTTTTCTCTTTTTTCATCACTCTTGGCTGGAAGTTCACATTATCTGCAAAAATTACATACTTTTACTTATTTGGGGGCTCCTGTCACATGGAATTTTGTTTTCCATCCTTTAACTTTTAGTCTATGAATCCCTTTTTGAGTTAAATGTATTTCTTGAATTCACTATTGTATTGGATTTTGCTTCTTTGTCTATTCTGCCAGTCTGTTTCTTTTGACTGGTGAATTGAGACCATTTATCTTGATGGTTACAAAAAAATGACTGGTTATTTATAAAAATGGTTATAAAAATATTGACTGATATTTCCATATTATTTTACTGTTGTTGGTTTTCTGATTCTCTTCTCTGTTTAATTGCTTTCCCTGACTATTTCCTTCTTTTTATTGATGTTACACTTGTCGTCTACATTTTCTCTTTCTAACATAACTTTAAAGGCATTAGAGAGTGCTGATTTATTGCATATAAACTTATTCATTTGTTCTTTGTTATGAAAATATCTTATTTAGCCATTGATTTTGAAAGATAGTTTTGCAGAGTTCACCACCCTGGATTGAAAGTGGTTTTCTTTTATGTCTTTATATACCTCACTCAAATCTCACCTTCATTTCAGAGTTCATTTTTTGGAATTCTGATGTGATTATGAAACACTTTCCTTTATAGGTGGTTTGTTTCTTTTCTCTAAATGATTTTTGTATTCTGTTCATATGCTTAGTTTTGGGAATCTTGATTATTATATACTTTGCTGCAGATTTTGGTCTTTTCAGTTCAATATGCTTCATTTTTTTACATTTCAAAATCTTTATCCATGTTTGTGAAGTTTTCTGTTATTTTTTCAGGGAAGAAATTTTTATGCTATTTGTGCTATCTCTAACTTTCTTATTGACTCCAATCATTGTATGCTGTTTTCATTGCTTCATCTTGCAGCTGTTGAATTGGTTTGTCAAGGTCACTTAAAATTTTTAATATGTTTTTGTTTTCATGGTTGCTAGTCTCAGTCCTGTCTTCTAGATCTGATATTCAATCTTATGCTTTGTTCAATCTGTTGAGTATACTTTCTATTGAGATTATAGTCTCCTTGACTTCTGTTTGCATCTGTTTCACAGATTCCATTTGTTTCTAATGTTGGGAATTTACACTTCCTATCATTTTCCCAAGCTCATCTATATTTTATCTGTGTCTGCTGTAATGTCTTTCATTTTGATAATCATTTATTTTTGTGCCTGAGAGTTTATTTTTTCTATAGCTTCTTGCATTTGCTTTTTCACTTCTGTTGCTATCATTTCAGAAAGTTACATTGCTTGGTTTCTGATTTCCCCTATCTCATTGTGTTCTGGATTTGTCCTGAATGGGCTGGGAGTCTGGGGATGCATTTTATAACTATATCTTGTTATTTTCATTTTCTATTTTATTTTGCTTTCTATATTAATGTTTGCCAAATTCTTAGGGTAGAAAACTTTGTCCCTGGTATCAAGGGTTTCCTAGGAAATTTATGTTCCTCAGGAATGTCTTCTAGATATAGGTGGTTCTTGTCTTTGTGTCTGTCCCAAAACCTACCTTCCCAATTTATTAAGGATGAGAATTTGTTCACTATTTTACTTATAAAATAAATCATTTGGTACTGGACTATGGTGATAGTTATGATCACTTAAAATCACAGTGTTATCATAGAAATAGAAAAATTGATTATAACATGTATGACATCCTGGTTAAAGTAGTACAGTTAACAATAGCAATAGCATCAAGTATAGTCTAGCTACTGACAAACTGTTTAAATTATTAAACTGATACTTTTAACCATATAAGCAAATTCTACAGCTGTATATCAAAGTCCAAAATATACCAGTAACTTGTATATAATGATTTTCACCATTGTGGAGTGATTTTACCCTGTTGCAGAAAATTTTAAGATGAATAGAAAATAATATAGAGAGGTGAATGAGGTCAAATATAGTAGAAGAAAGGCTGGAGGACAAATGATGGTCACCCACATTTTGGGAAACTAAAATCCACAGAAGAATAAGAATGAAAGATAAAGTGAACCAGAAAGAGAAGAGATAATGTTCACTGACATGAAAAAAAATCATAAAATCAAAAGATAATTGAGAAAAGAGCAAAAGTAGAAAAGAAGAAAATATAAAGAAAGATAAGAAAATTAAATAGTTAAAAAAGAAAGAAAAACAATGAAAAAGAAAAAAAACAAATACAAACCCAAAATACCCACAAAATAAGACAAAGAAAACTCAACCACATAGAAAAAGAATAACCAGCCAGACAAATAAAGAAAAATTAGTAAATTCCACTGATGTCCCAAATTCTGTGATAGTATCCAAGTCAGATTTCAGAAATGTACTATATACTCCATGCAAGTTTTCAGTAGGGTACATGCTGGGCATGGGTCTGATCTTAGCCTCTGGACATGGGTGCTTGGAAATGTCTTCCATTGCTCAAGTTCTCCCAGAGCCCTTTAATATAGAATGGGAGCCCTGCATGCTTCTGTTCCCCCTGTCTGTGTGCCAGAGCACTACACTAGCTGACGTAATTTACCAACCACTGGCTCATTCTCACTGCTGCTTTGGACTTTTCCATACCTCTCATTTCACCAGGACTATTATATGTGCCTATGCCTGCAGTCTCTGGTCCAACCTGGACTGATACGTGCACTCATGTCTGCTCTCACTGGTCTTGCCTGGGCACACATTTGTGCCTGTGCCTGCTGTCTGCTCCTGCCTGGGATGACACGTCCACTATGTTTCTTGTAGGTAGTATTTATTTGGATCTTGTTGCTTTTTCTAAATTTAATTAAATTTTTTACATAATTTTGGTATATACAATGATCACATTCCTCATAGGTAATTTGTACCTGTTCATACCATACATTGATTTGGTGATTTTTTCCCTCCCATTTCCTTCCCCTCCCAGCAATGTCTTTTACTCTTCTTACTTACAAACCTTGTTTCTACTTTATCCTTTTTATCTCATTTTTCTTTTCCCTTTCTTTCTTTACCTATTATCCGACCCTTTCCTTCTGAGTACTTCCCATTTCACCATAAAATGTAAAATTTGGTTATTTGGTTGTAAAATTGTAAAATTTGGTTATTTTTTACAATTTCAGCTCCTCACACTAGTGAGACAATTCAATATTTATGCAAGGGTATCTGATTTATTTCACTTAAAGAGTATGGTCTCAAGGTACATCCACTTACATAGAAATGTCTTAAGCTTATCTCTCTTTATGGCAGAGTACTATTACACTTTATGTGACAACCACATCTATTTTATTCATTCCTCAGTTGATGGGCACTTGGATTATTTCCAAGGTTTAGCTATTACAAATTGTACTGCTATAAACATGGGTAGCACATATATCACTGCAGTATGATTCTTTTAATTCTTATGGAAAATTAACAAGAAGGGGAATAGCTGGGACAAATGGGATTCTACTCCTAGTTTTTGAGGAATCACCACACTGGTTTCCACAGAGGTTAGACGAGTCTACTTTCCCACCAACAGTGGACCATTGTTCTCTTTTATACACATATCCTCCAGCATTTGTAATTGGCTGTTTTTCAGATAATAGCCATTCTTTCTGGAGTAAGATGGAAATTCAGCATTTTTAAAATTTGCATCGCAGCCAGGGTTTTGGCTCAGTGGCTTAAGTGCCTGCCTGGCAAGGATGAAGTCATGAGTTCAATCCCAGGCACAATAAAAGAAAGAAAGTAAGAAAGAAAGAAAGAAAGAAAGAAAGAAAGAAAGAAAGAAAGAAAGAAGAAAGAAAGAAGAAAGAAAGAAAAAATCCTGCTTAAATAAATAGACCTGAGGAACAATGGAACAGATTAGAAGATGCAAGTATAAGTACAAAGACACTCAGCCACCTGATATTTGACAAAGGGGCTAAACATGTTCACTGGAAGAGGGATAGCCTCTTTAATGAATGGTGTTGGAAGAATTGGCTCTCCACATGCAGAAGGCTGAAACTGGAGCCATGCTTATCACCATGCACAAAACTAAGGTCTAAATGGATCAAAGACCTAAACATTAAAACAGAAACACTAAATCTACTGGAAGATAGGGTAGGTAGGAATCTTGGAGACATAGGGGTAGGCAGAGAATTCATGAACAAAACGCAAACTGCATGGGAAATGCTCCAGAGAATCAACAACTTTGATCTCATACTATTGAAAAGTTTCTGCACTTCAAAGGAGATCACCAGCAGAGTGAAAAGAAAACCCACAGAATGGGAAAGAATTTTAGCCAGCAACCCCTCTGACAAAGGACTTATATCAAGAACATACAAAGAATTGAAAGCTACCCAAATTCAAAGACCCTCTCCAGAAAATGGGCAACTGAGATAAACACTCAGTTCTCAGATAAAGACATACAAATGGCAAATAAATACATGAAGAAATGTTCAACATCACTGGTCATTTGATAAATGCAAATTAAAACAACACTGAGATTTCATCTCACCCCTTAAAGAATAGCTGCTCTCAAGAAAGCAAATGATAACAAATGTTGGTGAGGTTGTAGGGAAAAAGGAACACTGCTCCACTGTTGGTGGGAGTATAGACTGGTGCAACCACTATGTAAATCAGTATGGAGAATTCTCAGACTAGGAGTGGAAGCTCCATTCAACCCAGCTATTCCCCTCCTGGGTATTTTCCCAGAGGAGCTGAAAAGTTCATATCACAGTGATATATGTGCACCCATGTTCATAACAGCATACTTTGTAATAGCTAAATCTTGGAAACAACCAAGATGCCCATCAACCGCAGAGTGGATGAAAAAGATGTGGTATTTTTGTACAATGGAGTATTACTCAGCTATGAAGAAGGATGACCTTGAAGCCTTCATAGGTAAATGAAGATGACTTGAAACTATCCTCATTAGTGAAATAAATAACAGTCATATTTATAAATATCATATTGTGTCTCTAGTGTAAAAAATAATAAGTACTGTAGGAGTAATAAAACCCAAAATGTGTAATTGCTACTGTAAAAAAGTGCTCTAAAGGATATAATTGCATGTATGTTTAAGTGTGTAAAATGAATGACCATATTACTGTTTTTGTGTTAGATCGTGGAGCAGACCTGTTGACAGTCTCATTGCTTGAATGTGTACTTTGTATGTTTTAACTTTGTAACTTGAACAATTTCCAAGATGACAGTATGTAAGTTATCAAGTAATGACTTCTCAGTATATTTTGTTCTTTTCTTTTTGTCCCCTTGGAATCTTGTATTGTTGCTACTCTTTTATTTATTTTGTTTGTTTTGTTTTGTTCTTAAATAAAATTTAAAAAATAAAATTTGCATCTCATAAATTACCAGTGATATTGAACATTTTTTCACATATATATTTTTTATTTTTACTTCTCCATCTGAGAAGTGTGGCTTCATTTCAGATGCCCACCATTTCATTAGGTCTTTGAATTTAGCAAACATTAATTTTTAAATTGTTTATGTGTTCTTGTTATTAGTCCTTTCTCATTGTGGCAACTGGATAATAATTTTTCCACTCTGTGAGTTGTCTTTCCACTCTGTTGATGATTTTATTTTGCTGTACAGAAGAAAAAATGAGCTGTTGATTCTTTGTAGTATTTCTTGTGCAATTTTGGATTTATTGAAGAAGTTTTTACCTACACCTGTGTTTTCAAGAGTTATACCTACTTTCTCTTCCAGAAGATGGATAAGTTATGTCTTAATATTTAGATATTTGATCCATTGTGATTTTAGTCTAGTGCATGGTGATAGACATGGGCCTAGTTTTAGTCTTTGGCACTTGGAAGAGCCTGTTTTTCCATTACCATTTATTAAAATGACAATCTTTCTTTCAGTGAATGTTTGGCACTTTTGTCAAAGAAGTTGACTGAGTGTTTTTGGAGTTGTTTTTGCATCTTTTAATCTGTTCCATTCGTCCTCCGGTCTGCCTTATGCCAAGACTATGCTTTTTTTTTCTAAATCACAGTAGCTTTGTAATATAACTTCAATCATGGTTTGAATGCCTCCTGTCTTGCATTTGTTACACAGAAATGGTTTTGCTATTCTACATGTCTTCTGGTTCCAAATGAATTTTAGGATTTTTTTCTACAATTCTGTGAGGTATATTAATGATATTTTGATTGGTATTGTACTAAATCTGTATAATAATTTTTGGAGTATGATTTATTCACTGTTTTCATTCCTCCTACAAAACTGCATGAGATATCTATTCATTTTCTGATACCCTCTTCAATCTCCTTTTTCAGAGTAGTGTAGTTTTTAATATAGAGTTCTACTTTCTTTGTTAGATTGATTCCTAAGTTATTCATTTTTGCCATGTTATTGTGAAAGGTGTTGTTTCCCTAATTTCTCCCTCAATGACTTTGTTATTTATGCACAGGAATGTGATTGGTTTTTGAGTAAGAACTTTTACAGCCACCTATGCAACTGAATTTGATTTTTTAAATGTATAAGTGTTTTGGTGGAGTTTTGGGGTCTTCTACATAAAGTACGGTGTTATCTGAAAATAATAATTAACATTTTTCCTTTCCTATGCTTATTCCTTTTATTTCTCCCTGTTGTCTAATAACTCTGTCTAAGGTTTCCAGAATTATTTTGTGTAAGAGTGGTATTAGTGGACATCCTTATTTTTGCTTATTTTAGAGTGAAACTTTTTAGCTTTTGTCCATTTAATATAATGTTGTCTGTTGATTTGTCATAGAAGTCTTTTATCAGATTGAGAGAAAGACCATCTGTTCCCATCATTTACAGTTTTTTTTATCATGAATGAGTATTGGACTTTTTCAAATGCTTTTTTCTGTATCTACTGTGATGATCATGAGATTTTAGTCTGTGGCTTTTTTGATATGATGTATTAAGTTTATTGCTTTGTGAATGTTGAAGCGTTCCTGCATTCCTAGGATGAATTCCTTGGTCATGGTGTATAGTCTTCATGATAATTTCCTACATTTTGTTTCCCAAAATCTTACTGAGATTTTTTGCATCTTTTTTCATTAAGGAGATTGACCTGGAGTTCTCTTGTTTGTTTGGGTATTTTTCTGATTTTGGTATCAGACTAATAATTGCTGTAAGCAATTATTATTTTATTTGGTTTCATTTTATATTATTTATCTTTAAGACAGGGCCTTGCTATGCAGTTCAGGCTGGCATAGGGCTCACTTTGTAGCCCTGCCTGGCTTCAAACTTGCAAGTGATTCTCCTGCCTCAGCCTCCCAAATGCTGGGATTACAAGAGTGTGCCACCATGCCCGGTTCCCTTTACATTTTATTAGAGACTTTGAAGAATAAAATTACTAGATCTTTTCTCATTTTCTTGTAGAATTCAGCTGTAAATCTGTCATGATTTGGGCTTTTTTCCCTAGTAAATTTTTATTTACAATTTTAACTTCATTAAACATCATTGGGTTTTTGATAAATTTTATATTCTTAATTATGCTTTGTTAATTCCTAATTATCCACAAATTTGTCCATTTCCTCTGTGTTTTCCATCTTGTTAAAGATTCTCAAAATAGGTATGGATGATCTTCTGAATTTCCATAGGATCTGTAATGATTTCATCACTTCATTACTAATTGTGTGAATCTGGGTATTTTCTTTCTTTCTTTCTTTCTTTCTTTCTTTCTTTCTTTTGGAAAGGTTGTCTAAGGCTTTATCTATCTTATTTATTCTTTCACAGAATTAACTCTTTGATTCATAGTTCCTTTGTCTTGTTTCATTAGTCTCAATTGCACAAATTTACACTCTGATCTTTATAATTTTCTCCCTTGAATGGGCTTTGGGCTTCCCTTTCTCTTTTTTTCAAAACTTATGGTACATTTGGTTATTTATTTGTGTTCAACCTACTTTGCTGGGGTGAGAATTCACTGCTGTAAATTTCCCTATTTGCTTAGCTCTCTATGAGTTCCATAAGTTCCAAAATGCTGTATCAAGCACTTTTGTTTAATTTTAGACATTGCTTAATTTCTTCTTTATATTAATCTGTAACCCATTGATTATTCAGGAGGATTTTTTAAAATTTTCAAATGTTTATGCAGTATTTGGAGTCTATTTTGTCATTCATTTTCACTTTCATTGCACTATGGTTTGAGGATACACCTGGGATAATTTTAATTACTTTGCATTTACTTAAACATGCACTGTGGGCTATGATATGGTCTATTCTAGAGAATGTCCCATATGCAACTGAGAAGAAAGTTTATCATGATGTTGTTGGATGGATAACTCTGTAAATAACTACTAAGTGCATTTGTTCACAAGTTTGAATCAGTTCTGATATTACTCTGCTGATTATGTGTCTGGTTGACATATCTCTTTGTGACAGTGGTGTACTACATTCCTCTAATACAATTGTGTTCATACATATATAGTTTTTCATGTCCAATAATATTTATTTTACATATTGTAGTGTTCTTCTATTTGGTGCATACATATTTATGATTGTTATCCTATCCTTTTGAATTTTCCCCCTAACAAGTATGCAGTGACTTCCTTTATCTCTTTTGATTATTGTTGGCTTGAAGTTCATATTGTATGATTATAGAATTGCTACCCCTGCTTTGTTCTTTGTTCCGTTCACAAGGAGTAATTTTTCCATACTTTTACTATCAGTCTTTCAATTTCTTTTTGATCCTAAAGTGTTTCTTGAATTCACCATATTGTTGGGTCTTCTTTCTTGATCCACTGTTTCTTTTGATTGAATAGTGATCATTTATATTGATGGTTACAACTAAAATGTATCAACTTATCTTTGTGCTGCTTTTTTTCCTGCTGTTAGCTCCCTGCATTTCCCCTCTGTTTATTTGCTTGGTCTGCCTGGTGATTTCTTTCTATTGTTATTTTTGAAATCATGATCATTTTTTTAAATGTGAGAGGATTTTTTTTTGGTACCGGGGATTGAACTCATGACTTTGTGCTTGCCAGGCAGGTGCTTATGCCACTGAGATAAATCCCCAGCTCTATCATGATCATTTTTAACTCTTTATAGAATATCTGCCACTTTTCATAGGTGGTTTGGTGATCATAAATTTCTTCAGTTTTTCCTTGTCATGCAAATATCTTGTTTCTCCATTAATTTTGAAAGTTTGATTTGCAATGTACATTAATCTTGATTAGAAGTTGTTTTATTTCAGAACTTGAAATACTTTACTCCAATCTCCTCTTGACTTGAGGCCTTGTGTTGAGAAGTATGTCATGATTCTGTTGGAGTTTCCTTTATAGGTGATCTGTTTCTTTTCTCTAGAAGCTTTTAATATTATGTTATTGTGCTCAATTTTTGGTATCTTGATTATTATATGTCTTGCTGTAGATTTATTTTGATCATAGCTAATGGAGTTCTGTATGCCTCTGTTATCCATATGTCAGATTCATTTCCAGTGCTTGGAAAATGTTATAGTATTACATTGGCAATTTTCTTTATATTATTTGTGTTGACTCATACTTTTTCATTCACAACAATCAGTAGTATTTTTTTCTTTGTACCATCTTGAAACTATTGAATGGCTTTGTTTCCTGATCTCTTGTCATTTTGAAAATATCATTCCTCTTGTAACTGCTAGCAGCTATCCTGTCTTCAAAATCTGAAAATCTGTCATCATTTTCATTCATGCCATTTTGCAAGCTTTCAATGGAATTTTTACTTTCCTGGAGATGTATTTGAGTCTACTTAATGCATTCTATTTATTTTCTGTATTAATATTCATTGTATCTATCATTTATATATGCACTTTTTTTCTCTAGATTTGCTGAACATTTACTTCATTATGACCATCATTTCTTTTTTTTAATGAGATATTATTTTTATTTGATTTCCTCTATACCCTCATGGATTTGTTTCTTTTCTTTAGTTTCTTTCATTTCTGAATTTCAGGTGTGTGTTTGTTGCCTTATTCTGTCTCATTTTCTCTTGAACTTATTCTGAGCAGGCTGAAGGTATGAGGTTGAATTTTGTTCCTGCATCTTGTCATTGTCTATTTTTTTTAAAGTTTTATTGTTCCTGCATTGACTTTTATAAATTTTTGTAATATGTAGCTTTATCACTAGTATCAAAGCCGCCTTAGGAAATGTCTGTTCTTCAGGGATGTCTTCCATGTGTAGTAGTTTCTTGGTTTGTGTCTCCCAAGATCTTACCTTCTAAATTTATTTAGAGTTATATGTTGTTATCTGTTTTCTAAGTCCTCAGCTCTTTGGTGCCAGGGAGTAATAAGGTAACTGTGCCTGAGCTTCACAATATTTTATAGGAGGGAGGACAATGATTACAACAGATATGACTTCTTAGCTAAAGTAGTACAATCAGCAATGGCAATCACATCAAGCACAGCTTAAAAAATGACAGTCTGTGGTAATTATTAATTTTGTACCTTAAACCGTAGAAGCAAAATCTGCCATTATATAACAGGACTAATTTTAAATTTGGAGCTTGCATGCAAGGTATTCTTTCTTGGTATAGTGTTTTTACCCTGTGGTGGGGATATTTAAGAATAATAGTGGATAAAACAGAGAAAAAAGACAGCAAATATAGTAGAAGCAAGGTTGGAGGACAAAGCATGATCATGTAAGATTTGGAAAACTAGAGAAGAAGGGAAAGGAAAGAATGAAATAGTAAGCAAAGGATTATTGAAGTATATCAGGAAGATTATAGAGAAATCATTCACATTAAAATACACTTTCTCTATTTCTCTTAGCTGTCTGCCCCACTCTTTAGCCTGTTTGTGTTGACATGTCTCTCTCTCCTTCTCTCATTTACTGTGTCACCCTCAGACAGAGACAGGGCGATGCTCACATTCCTGTTTATAGTTTGCTACTCCTGGTCTCGACCTTTGAACAACTTCCTGTGTTCCTCTTCCACTGACAAGTCTCTGTCCTCTCAGGTCACTTGTTATAGAGTGGGGTGGGGGTTCTGTGATGTTGTCTCATCCTTTTTTCTTGCAGGTGGTCTCCAAGGCTGCTCAGTCCCAATCATTATTCCTCTCCCAAGTAGGGAGTGTTAATCTCTAACTTGATGCTTTGTGAGGCACAGTGCTGTGTAAGTCCCTCAAGCCACTATTAGCAGGGGCGTGTGGGGGTCTGGTCTTTCTACCCTGTTCATTCACCAGCATGTACACTGCCACCACTACCCACCACTGCTCTAGTCTGCAATCTCTTGTTGTTTAGTAAGGTGGGGTGGGGTGCTGTGGAATGAACTTCTTCTCCTGTCCCTGGTGTGGGGACAGCTCTAGCGACTCAGTCTCATGGCCAGGGCTAGTTAATTTCTGTGTCCCTCTAGCCACAGGTCATGGGAAATGGGTTAGCTGTTCCATTCACCCCTGAAGTCTTTAATTTTATCCGTAGAGATTTCTGGTGCATGAAAGAAGAGAAAGAAGAGAAGAGAAGAAGAAGAGAAGAGAAAGAGAGAAGAGAAGAGGAGAGGAGAGGAGAGGAGAGGAGAGGAAAAAAGAGAAGAGAAGAGAAGAGAAGAG
>PVJX010027560.1:0-24758 GCA_004027295.1 Dolichotis patagonum | reverse complement strand
GGATGGGTGGATGGGTGGATGGATGGATGGATGGATGGGTGGGTGCATGTTGGGTGGATGGACAGATCAATCACTTGGTAGATATAGGTTGCTTTTAAGGTCCATAACTAGAAAAACAAAAAACAAACAAAACCCCAAAATAAATAAATAAATGCCCTCTGGTGTTACACCCACATTATAAAATTGAGGAGACTGTGCCTCAAAGAAACTGTGTGACTTGCACAATGTCACACAGCTAAAATTAGCAGAGGGAAGATTAAAACCAGAATAAAGAGGTTCCCAGGTCCATCAACTCCACTGTACTGCCTCCCTAAGCATAAATACTGCACAATGTATCCCGACTTTAATGTATAAATATTATTCCAAATTCAGAGAGGCATAGGGACTCCTGTTTTCCATTTACCATAGTATATAGCTGATAGCTAACGAATGGCTGACGGGGAGGCAAGTTTAAAACGCTTCCTCACAATGATTTCCCCTCTTCTCACATGATGTGGTGTATGCACCGTAACATGCTGGCAAAGCTGGAGCTTGCTATCCTGATGGGAAGTCTTGCCAGCTGGCTTCCACAGACTCCAGGGTCCCTGGAAGGTCTATAATGATGGTGTGAGTCCCAAGACCAAAGGAGCCAAGTTCAGCATGATCCAGAAGTGGAAAATTGATACATAGAAGCAACTTCTTATTCTTCTAGGACTGCAGTGTTACTTGATAGATGAGAGTGATGAAGATATCAGTCTTCCACAGGGGGATTTCAACAGCATGGAGACATTTTTGCAAATGTCACTTCAATTTTACAACTTCTAAAAAGACATTGACTTGTACAGTTTCACACAGAGCAGGGCCCCACTGCAGGGTTGAATCCAAGTTAGGAAAAGATACTCACTCATAACCTTTCTTTGATTCTGAACTTCATGTGAGCGCATAATTGTGTATCTATCCAGTCTCTATAATGCCAACTCTTTCAAATTACCGGTACAAACCATTATGGCTGAGAATAATTATTAAGTGATCATTTTATTATATATGACTACATAGACAATTCCATATGGCTTATCAAGAAAGTACTACTTTTTAGTTTCTAAGTTAAAATTTTGATTATCTGCACTAGGGTTGGAATGGAGATTACAAAGTAAAACAAGCTCCAGAGAAACAGAGAAAAGGCCATGCCTGGTTTTGATTCCATGTCTTTGTCTGCCTGCTTTCTCCCTATTATTATTTAGAAGCCATTACAACGACTTTATTATGGATCTTTAGTGTCTATGCATTTAACAAGTTGGTCTCATCATCCCCAAAAGTTTTCCAATATAAAAGTGATAATGTGAAACATGAAGGAGAGACAGCAACCACAAATTCGAGTATGCTGTGGAGTAATTCTGGGAGCCTAAAGGTATTATTTGATTTTGTTGAAGTGTTTCTATCATTACTCAATTCTTTCTCTGCTTTCCTTATTCTCCTTTTTTACACTTTGCCCAAGGCATCATTTAGTGTTCCCAAATATTAGACTATTATAGGTATTCAGAAGCCCCAGGAGAAATGGAATACATTTACAGACCCATAAACATCTAAATTAGTGCTATAAATGGGAAATATAGTCTAGAGTTGGAGAGTGCCCAATACATAATATGTTGTGGCATAGAAGAAACTTCCTTTTTGGTGGCTGGAAAATCTATTTGCTCTAAGTACTCAATTTTAAAATGGATAATAAAAATAAATAATAGGCATGCTTATGCTTAAATTGCACCTTTCATGGGAGATCTCAAAGAATTTTTCAACTGTTAATTTATGACCCCTGGGGAAAGGTAGGTGGCAAGTAATATCTTTCTTCTTCAAATAGAGAAGCAGACGGAGAAAGACTCAGATGGCTTATCCAAGGAACAAGTCAAGCTCTAGCTTCATGCAAACAGTAGGAGAATTGCTTGCCCACAAAACCTAACACATACACCAGCATAGACTGTCCAATTTCATAAGTATATCAATCATGTGTTCTGGCAAAAAAAAAAAAGACTAGAAAATCTTAGCAACATATTGGTAAGTACTTATTAAGAGTTTGTGCATCTACCCGTGAGCTGGAAGTTGACTGTACCTAGCTCAGGCTGAGTTGGACTGGGCAGTTTAAGATTTAGATTGAGCCTGGATCTGTTCCATGTGTTGCTCAGACTTCCAGGAAGAAGAGTACGGCCAGAGCATGGTGATCTCATGGCAGTGGAACAGGAGCCAGAGAGCAAACCCCAGCAGTGCAAGTGAATCACGTTGCCTGTATAAGTTCTATTGGCCAAACCAAGATAATGACTGAGTCCAAATGGAGGGGCACAGAAATCCATTCTTTCCTCCAAGATACCAGTCCTTCATATCAATTTCCCTAAAATGCACTCTCCCAATAGAGCGAAGAGAAAGAAACGGCTATTTTTAAGTAATAATTTACCATAATCCAAAGCATATCACTATTATTTCAGATATTTTTATATGTGCTGATCTTGTAACAGTGGCTAGTATCCATGCTCTTGTAACTTCTATCTAAACACTGACTAACCCCTTAGAGGTTACTAGAAAGTAACCTCTAACTATTAGTGCATTAGTCACCTGTGTTGGTTTATCACTGAATTATTCAGTTTTCCACTTTTTCTTTAGGTGATCTCCTTTAGAGAGCACAAGTCAGATCTATCCAAGACCTGTGTAATAATAATAATAATAGTTATAATACAATAAATGTAGACATTGTTTACGGAATGCTTATTGTGTGCTGGACACGTGTTAAACTCTTGACAGATACTATCTTTCTGGGCTTCCTTTAACTCTCAAAATGAGCACAGAAAATACGATCTCCCTCTCACAGATGAAAACACAGTCGATGTTTCATGGTTATACAGAAGTTAGTTACAGCACCAGGATTCAGGTTGTGTACATCTGATTCCTAAATTCCAAACTTGACACACCACAGAGCACTGAGACGAGGTCTCAGATGGATATAGTCTGAAGAGAGAGCCAGGAGAGCGAAACGATGACTTGTAAATGCAGAGGAAGAGGAAGCAGACAACCCTGCTTCCAACTCCCAGGCTTGCCACTGGCTCACTGTGTGATCACGGTTGCTTACTTCAGTAACTGAACTTCTATTTCCCATGTATAAGATGCAGATGCTACCATGTCTGAAATTTTGAAAAGATGGCTCATATCTCTTGTCCATTATCAGTAGCCCTTTGATACTAAAGAACCAAAGTGAATGAAGAGGAAATTGCCTAAAAAGCACGTCATCTAATGAATTTAGATGAACTTGTACATGGTACAGTCATGTAAACAACTTAACACTGGGGAGTCTACTCACAGCCACTCTGCAGTTTCTGAGAGGACCGAGAAATCAGGAAAGCTTGACAGCTGTCCAAGGCTCCGTGGAATATCTGTAGCACATTGGTGCCATTGTGCATGCAATGTTGTTACCTAGTAGTTCTACCTCCACAAAACCTTAGCTAACCCAAAATCTCCTGGATGCCACCTGAGTATTCTTTCTGGTTTGTAGCATCCTAGTGTAAATTCACAGGCCTTTCAAAATCACTTCATGCTCTCTCTATAATCTTCCCCCACTACTGTTTGAATTGTCAGTAAGAATGAGGCATTCTCCCTCCCTCCCTCTCTTTTTCTGTCTCTCTCCTTCCCTCTCTCCAGCAGTATGATTTAAGACACCTCATTAAATGCAGTCAAAGTTGTCATGATTTTAGGCAACAATCATGTAAGCCATGCTGTCTGCATGGCAAGGCCTCAGGGGTGACCTGGTTATAGAGAGCCAGAATGCAACCTGGCTGTCCCTTCACACGTGGCTTTAAAGTATGGCTCGCTTGCTCTCTCTCATTCCTCCTCTCTCTCTCTCTCTCTCTCTCTCTCTCTTTCAGCTGAGGCCTCTCCACATCACTGTCACCTCCTGCCTTCAGCCTCTATCTGAATCACTCTCCTCTCCAGTTAATTCTATGAGCTCCTGTGGAGAGAAGAGTGGCTCCCACTGACTCAGGCCTATTTCTGTAGGTTATATATGTCACAGTTTTCCATGCCTTTAACAAGACTCAATTAAAAATTAATCAGTCCAGCATGGCAATTTGGAGAGGTAATTGTTTCTTTTCCTGACTGCATGGCCATAGGCTACAAACACACCCAGTACCGAAATTAATCATCTAATTGGGATTTTTCCATACTCCACTCAGCCTTCCAGCAGTCCCAGCAATGTGTTGCCTGACCTCCATAATTGCATTGCCCTGGTGTCCATTCCATGGTTTTCTCCCTACTTTCTCTTCCAGTTCCCTTTAGTGAAATGGAAAGTAGCCACAGAGGTTGTCTAACTGGTTCCTTTTCTTTGACCAAAAGATTTTGTCTCCAGAAGATAAAGCAATGCTATGAGCAAGTCCTGGAAAAGATATGGCAGAATAATATGTTGAACATGGTTTGTAATAGGAAAAATATAGTTGCAAGGAAATGACAGTACCTAATTGGTTAAATAAAATATGGTGCATTCACAACACAAAGTTATACAGCTTTCAAAGAAACAAGGACATATGGTTATTGCTAAAGAATGTTCTCCAGTATATTCTATTAAGAGGAAGGGAAGCAAATTTTAGAACAGTGCATGAAATATATGATATTTTCATGAAAAGAGAACAAAGTGTATGCATTAAACATACATGTTATGTGCACATATATACTTGCCTGCAGAAACATAGGGGAATATGGATATGTTTGAGTTGGTAAATGCTTAAATCACTTCAAAAGGGAATCACAAGAAGCTTCTATCATCAGCTGTCTCTGGAACTGTATGCTGAGTACCAAGAGGAAGAAGAATCATCATATCTCACTTTTGTACTTTTTGAATTGAATTTTTGTGGTCCAGAAATATATATATTTATATCTCTGAAATCATTTAAAAATAATGCTTGGTTCATGGTTCAAACTTCTGACATCTATGTATGTATAAGTCAGTCAGTAGTGAACTTAATTTTGGGAAAGAGAAGAGCAGAGAAAAACAAAAGTAGGGTAAATGGAATTGTGTGTATATCCCTTAACACAGCAATGCAGAAAGGTTAAGTGATTTTTTTTTGTACTGAAACTCGAACTCAGGGCCTTGTACTTGCCAGACAGGCACTTATACCTGTTGAGCTACATCCCTGGCCCCAAAGTGAAGTGACTTTATGGCTCCTTTTTTAAACAAATGAATATATTTTAACAAATGAAAGGAAGAAGTTAATACCTACAGTGCTGTTTTGGTGTTAGATCACAGCAGCCAACACATACATATCACCTTTATATGTCACTTTAATATAATACAGAAAATTTGTTTATTGTTCTGAAATATAACATAAAAACAGTATTTGTATTTATTTCTGCAATGAAAGAAGAGTCTGTTTTATTATGTCATTTTTCAACTTTAACATGAGCCTCATCTTGTCCTAAAGAGAGTGTGGGGTAGCCTGTGTATTTCTTCTTAAGTTCTTACCTGGAATATTTAATCAAATTTTCATACTATATCCCACACATAGATTCACCCATCACACACTAAAGACCACATATAAAACAAAAACAGAAACAGAAAAGGGATCCGAAGCAGTGTTGTCTATTTAAGGTAAGATTCCTCCTTCCATCACTGATCTTTGACTGGTCAGTGTTTACCATCCACTTAAGACAGAATTTAAATTCTCTTGCTTCCATGAAATCAACCACTAACATTTATCTTCTTAATACATTATTTCTCCTGATTATGCTTGAACTGTAAATTTATACCTTCTTAAAATACTTTGCTAATTGTGAAAACTATGTGTGTTCAAAGAGATACCTGTCATTGGTAAGTAATTAAAAAGTGAAATGTAATTGAATTGACTTGATGATGGTTTCTAATTTTAAACCAGGGACTATCTTTACACGATGCCTGTGTTTTGTACTCTGTAAAATAGTATACAAATATTAGGTAACAGTAATCACATTAACTGTATTTACAATCAACAGTATCAAAAGTGGTATTCCTTTTTTAGCCACTAGATTTCCTCTGCCAAGGCAGACAATCTCGCCACAACTATAATGTAGTTTTCCTGCAGTTAATTAAAACTTTGCCTCACAGTCATATGATCTTAATGATGGTTATCATTTTAATTTCCCTAGGATCACTTCTGTGTGTACAAAAAACAGTGTCATCACCCTTCCAAGACTCTTAAGAGGGGTAAATACGTAAGAACATGTACATGTTTTGTGGTTTTAATACCTGAATCTATCAATTGCAAGTATCAAGATGCTGACTGTATTACTAAGAGATCTAGGGCTCTAGAGAAAACCATCTTCACACTAGACACTGTGAACAGGCAACCCTGCTTTTACCAGCTTTACCTCACCCTTTAACAGCACTATTATCTGTATTGATGAAAAGGGAAAATATTGTACTTCACCTAACCAGAATGATCAAACAGTGCTGTGTGCGTATGCTCTATACCCGCAAAAGGTGAGAATAAGCCAAAATTTTAATCTCCATAAAGAGTTCTGTAAAATTCAGTACTCTTGAATCAGTGTGAAGATCCTAGCTGGGTATACCAAAATTAGTTACACAGCTTCTAATGCCATGTTATAGATAGTATTACAATGATTTGCCCAACTCTACTGATAATAGTCCCTGGACAGTTTTAGCAACATCTAGGCAAAACTTCTCCCTAGAGAGGAAAATTTTCAGGCAAGCAGGAAGCTCTGGTCTCTTCATGTTCATATCAAGAAAACTCAAGAGGACCCCTAGTGACCTCTGACCTTTTTCCTCCATGGTCCTTGTTGCCTTCAGGGCTCTTTCTCTTAGAGAAAAGAGCCACCAACCTACTTTCGCCTCTCTCCCTCCTCCCTCCCTGGTCAGCTTCACCTGTGATCACCAGGGTAGAAGGAGAGGAAAGCCCTCCCCCGGCTCTGATAACAGGGTTGCATGACTGTAATTACAGGCTTTCGCTTCCCAGCTCTCTAAATGACAGTCACAATCCAGACTGAAACTCCTCAGTCAGATGGAATCAATTACTAGGCAAAATGGGGAGGTTAATTTTCTCCAGAATGAGATATGCCTTTTAGCTTTGCCATCTCTTTCACTCCAGCTGGTTGCTTATTTTGTTGCATTGTTCTCTGGCTATATGAGCAAAGTTCCATTAGGAAGGATTTCCAAGAGAGTTGATTTGAAAAGGAGACTCCATCAGCCCCCAAACTCAGTTCACGCTGAACAGAAGGACTGTTATTAACAGAGCAGCATGCATGGCGAGGCACCAGAATTTAAACTTGATGGACATGGGATCCACCCAATAAGGAGTAGAATCCACCAGTGCAGACTCAGTCTCTTTAAAGTTTTGTTGGCCCCATGGTAGTATGTGCCTTCACTAGTAGAGCTTGCCTTTCTGTGAACAACCATGAAAATAACCCAGTTCCCTCATTAGATTAACTTTCTAAGTATGACAAAGAGAACCTTTGACAACAAAATAAAACCAAACACAGAATAAACAGTATTTGATTTTTTCTAACATGATGCCTCTTCTGAATGACTCACAAAAGTATTAAAATAGCTCATTAACAGTAGTAACACTAATAACTGCACTAAAATTGATTTAACATGTACCCATGATTCACGAAGTGCTGAGTATTAGCAACTCCTTAATGAGCACTGAGAAGTCAAACTAATTGCTTATGTTTAGCCACCTATTTTAAATAACAGGAGCAGAAGATGAATCCACGTGATGTGAATCCAGAGATTCAAATTTAAAATCACTCTCCTAAGGTAGGTAGAATTGGAAGCATTACATTATCAGATAATTATTCAAATTTTGGTATCACATAAGGTAATGAAGCAACCTTTCCACATGACACTCATCAGACTCAAGAACTCAGACATTACCACTAAAATATGACTGAAGCTTTGCTAAGGGCTACGGTCTCAGCGTCTTGGTTGATGCTAGCTAAAGTCATCAGTGTTGATAAATTCTAATATTATTTATGTTCTTCTTCTAGGACACTTTGGAAGAATAGCTAGGTTAAAATTTAATAAATGTGTGGCTTCCACAATAGTCTTCCATGCTGTTATGGATTAAAAACTGGTCAACTTAAAGCCAGCTGAATTAATTCAGTAGGGTGCTGAGTGTAGATGTTCCACCTGAGGAAAGTTGCCAGCATAAATAGAGACATGGGGAAGGAGAAGCTGGGCGTTGTGGGTTTCGCTAAGTGTTGCTGTTTTGAGCCGTTGGTTCTCCTGGAGGAGCTCGACACGACTAGCTTCCCCAGTGTGAGTTCAACCGTTGTCACCAGAGGAGCTTGGGACCTTGTCCCTGAGAGTAGCTGTGGTTCTCTTTGGGGTAGCTGTGGTCCTTACACTGAGCATCATTTCCTGGCTCCGGAGGGGAAGACGTGTGCTGTTTAATCTCCAGGACAAACTCATCATGCTGGCTTTCTGGCATGTACCCAACTGTTCTTTCATCGGAGGAGCTCAAGACCTCTGTGTCGCTGAGGATGGCTGTGGTGCTTTTCAGGGCAGCCCTGGTTCTTATTTTGAGTGTGACTTCTTGGCTCCGGTGTAGAACCCTGAACCTACTAGCACAGCTTCTTCACCCCACAGGCATATACATTCTAGCTTTTACCACTGACCTTTGGGCCTTCCCAGTGCGGATCCACAAAACAGACTGGTGTGAGTCCTTCTTGTGTGCTCTAGACCGCCAGTTGGACTCCTGGGAGGCAATGTCATGGGCTCTAGCTTTTCCTCGGGACTCATGCAGGACATTGCTGTGGGATCCAGGCCCCTGGCTGAATATTCTGTGTCTCCAGTGTTATGGACAGATTTCCTACACTTTCTTTTGTCTAGCTCTGGATGACCATCATAAAATAGTATTATAAATTCTGTGTCCTGATTCCACTTGTTCTCCTCATAACCCCTGACCACAACACACACTTATATTTTATTCTGCAGCCCATAGTGCTATTTCCTTCATCCCATCTCTGCAAAGCAGTCACCTCATGAGGCAGACACACACTCCATCGGGAGACAGGCTTCAAGAGCTGGAATAACTTGCATCAAGATCTTTGGATTGGTGCCATTTCTATTACTGAAACCCAACACCTCTGTGGCACTTGACAGATTTAAGGGCAGGTACTTTATTATTGCCCCTCAGTTTCTGAATCAGAAAAAGTGAGTCATTATTTGCTAATTTATGCTATTTATTAGCAGTAAAGCTGGTTGGATTGGTTTAATCATTCATCAAACATTTATTGAACATGCGACACATGCTTGCTTAGTAGCATAATAGTAATCCACTATGAAAATACCAGAACAGAAAATGTCCCAGTCCCCAAAGACCTGACGGTCTACTGATATATGTGGCAAGAGCATTTACAATTATTTTACTCTTCTCACACACCTGATACATTTTGTAATATGTCAGAAACTGGATTTAATAGTAAGTTAGTGTTGTCTGGGTAACACTTGATTCTTTTTTTCTTCCTGAAGAGGATACTCATGATTATAAGGGCATTTACGAGTATCTGAATGTGACAGAAGGAAAATAATCCAATTGGATAAACAGATCTTTTTCCTTCTGTTTAGAAGGATACAGGATATGGAGAGTAGAATTTACATTATAGTAGAATCCTTTATAGTTCATAAACATGGTGGTATATATAGACTTTCAACTCACAAAGAAATATTATGACAAAGAAGCATGAAAAATATAGGTTGGAAATTTAGAGCAATTTAAAACCAATTTCACATGGAGCTTAGTAATTTTGGAAATAGTGCCAGATGTGGTAGCATACCATGTGCCTGTAATCCTGACACGTGGGAAGCTGAGGCAGGAGGATCCTTGAGAGTTCCAGACCAGCCTGAGCTACAAAGTGAGCTCAAGGCCAGCCTGCACTGCATGCATAGTGGGACCCTGTTGCAAAAAAAACAAATAAATAATTACTTTTGGAAGTGAAATTGGAATAATAAATATGTAATTATATACTTTGTTATATATTTAAATGTATTATATTTCTAGAAAATAGACAGATTGCAGAGTTCATTATAAGACTTGGCTTACTGACTCCAGATTTCATAAATGAAGTTCGTGTACATAGTGGATAAGAAATGTCTGTGGTGATTCCATACTAAATAATCTAAGCAGACATTCTATTCTCAGTACACAGAAGTAATGTTTTCTGTACATCAGAAGAAACACCCACACATTTTTCATCTCATAACTTTGTTTAGATCACTATAATGTGATTTCTGGATTCAGAAGGGATTAAAAGACCCTTTGTTACTGACTCCCTTGTAAGTGGCCCTTCTTCCATTTCCCCCCTTAATTCCTAGCCCTGTCTGCCCTTGTCGCAGACCCTACCCCTTTCCTGAGAAAGGCACTTTCTGAGGAGAGTAGGGCGCTGGTCCTGCCCCTCAGCTTGGCCAGTTCTTGCATCTTTAGTGTAGGTGTAGAAACAGACCTTGTAAAAGGGCCTTTCTTGTTATTATTATTTTGTGGTCAAAAGGTTGCATACACCATTTCTTTTTTCTGCTGCTAAAGCTTAGAAAGGGTGGAAAGCAAAATATTTTTATAATTATTCAGGCCATCAGGTTACATAAGAGGTTCCATAGCTTTCTGCATCAAACTTGAACAGTTGAAACCACAAATTCTGTTTTTGCAGCCATAAAACATTCATGGCAAAACAAGAGAAAGAGAGAGAGAGAAAATAATAAAATCCATTTTCCATTCGCTCGAAACTTATAAAATTTAATGTGGTGAAAAATGACAGTTTACTCCCTGTAGGAAACTGCTCAGAGCCCAGTTTCATGGGCACGGTGGAGACTCTCATATACTTTTGCAGTCACTGAGTCATGCAGCAGATACTGAGTGTGACATCTTCTGCATGTCACACATCACATTTTGTGGCAGTCAGTATCACAAGAAGAGGTATCTAAATGGCAAGGCAAATAAGTGCTTCTCTACTGAAATCACTAAGCTGCATTTATTCAGTAATTAGCATTTACTTGAGAAATATATGTAAGTAGACATACTGTGTTAATTGCAATAAGTTAGGTGTCACCACATCAAGACAGAAGACATTTTGCTGTAAGTGGACCTAAGCATGGTTAAAGGTGTGGAAACTACTGAATGATTATTTTCATTACTATAATTATCATCCATACTGGGGATTGAATCAGGTTATTTTCTTGTTGTCATTGTTGTTTGGTTTTGTTATGAGACAAGGTCTCACTACATTCCTAAGTTGCCCGGACTTGATTCCAGCTTGAGCCTGGAATCCTGCCTCAGCCTCCCAGAGTGTTGAGATCACAGAAATCACAGTAGTATACCACGATACCAAGCAGTTGAATTGTTTTTTGATGTATGATGGTGCTAATTATAAACTTCATATAGTACAGTATTCATATGATGTTTTATTTTGGGGGGCATATCATTAACAGTAGCATCAAGGCATGTAATGAGTGACAGCAAGAAGTTCAGCCCCAGATCTGTGAGCAGTGGGCACTGTGAGTACAGACATATCTGTTATCTCAGCAGGCCTGGATTCCTTTCCTATAAAGTTAATGGGGTGGGCTTAGTAGTTTCCAAGTCCAATTTCAACTAATCTTCTGTAAGTATTACAGAAAAGACAGCTACTTGGATATCCAAATTCACGGGAGCATTAAACCAAGTAATAACTAAAAATAAGAACTGTTCTGTGTCTGAGAAAAGCTGAATACTATACGTAGCTGGTAGAATTTCTGAGTGCTACCATTGCTTTGCCTCATCTCTAATATTTTAGTATATGAGGTTTTTTATTGTCACGATTATATTATCTAATAAACCACCCCCCAAACTCATTGACTTGTAACAATCAGCACTTATTGCTCCAGCACTTACAGGCACTTAGCAGGTCTGCTGTTCTGAGTGAGTTTGCACTGCTCTCGGCTGGATTTGCTTGTGCATCCGCAGCAGTGAACAAGCTGGGAGATGGATGTCTTATGGGCGAAAAATCCTCTCCCCCAAATTCATAGGCTGAAGCCTAAGTCTCCAGTAGGAGGGTATAGTGCTAGAACCTTTGGGAGGTAATTAGGTGATGATGGTGGAGTCCTCATAAATGAGATTAAAGACCATCAAACAGAGAAAAAGAGCTAGAGATTTACCTCAGTGGTAGAGCACCTCCCTAGCTTGCATGGGGTCCTGGATTTAATCCTCAGTACCATATAAAACTTGGAGAGGAGGCAGGATCTGTATCTCTGTACTCTATAAGCAAGGATGTATGATGACCATCTGAAAACTAGAATGTCGTCCCATGTTCCACTTTTGATGTCTCTAACTAGTCCTTGATCATAGACTTCTTACCCTCTCAGACTGTAAGAAATAAATGTCTGTTATTATAAGTTCCTCAGTCGATGGTAATTCATTATATCAATCTAAGGGGACTAAGAATTATCTAAAATTTTTTCTAATATTAGATATTATGAATTTTTCATTTTAAATTGACTCATTAAGCACTATATGACTCTGTCATGTTAAGTGAATTCAGAATACAAACATACCTATGTAATTCAGACTTTTATACTTCACTGAAGTCTTAAAATGTACTTTAAGAAATATTTTAAATATTCTAAATAGCTCAGGAATTCAAAGTGTCCGAGTCATCTAGTATAGATTATCACCAACAAGTAGTTTTAGAAGAGTTTAGTAAAGGACAAATCTTCAGTACTATCAGATATGGATGAGTCTCATTCTTAAAAACTTTACCAGTAATTTTCTCCCCATAAATGAAAGACTGAGAATGCCTTTCCTTACAGATGCTTCCTAACAATGCTGTAATTGCTCTGTATCAACTGTGTTTAAGTCTTGCCTTATTATTCACATCCTTTCTGCATCCAAATTGACAGACACCGTTAAAAAGACCAAAAAAGGACTTTTTGAGACCAATCATGGTAGCACAACTCAATAAACCTTCTCCTTTTGCTTCTCACTTGAAAAGAAAAAGCTCTTACATTAAGCAACAAGACAAAGCATTATAATTTATAAACATTGTCTCACCAAAAAATACAGTCGATAGGCACATGTAGATCATTGTTTTTCATTTTACAATGAATTTTGTCATAGTTTAGTGGAAGGATTTTTACCTTTGCAGTCAACATTTCTATAATCCTTTTGAAAATCTCTAATCTGCTAAAAATACATCATGGAAAAGCACATTAGAAACTCGCCAAAGGTCAACCACAAAACTATAAACCATACCAATTTAAAACCAACAGTAGTTCTCCTCTTTGTTAGAATTTGGCACATTTGAACATCAGATACAATTAAAAATATCTTTGGAAAAATAAATGAGTATTTTCCATTTGAGAAGTATAAAAATATAATACAATATGCAAATACAAAAACTAAAAGTAACAAAATATAAGAGAGAAACACTTTGGAATAAGCTCAACTTTAGCATTTTTAAAGCTAGTCATCATCACCAAACCACTATTTTTTGTTATTGGTCATGTGTTCTAAGACTCTTTCCAACTTGCAGACCAAAGACAAGGTGCATATATTTTTTCATACTTTTTGTTGTTTTTACAAAGCTATTTTGGTTGACTCCACACAAATACAAGAAAATAGAAGCTTGAGGCTACCATTGGAATTATTCAAAACACAAAGAAAACCCATGTGTTTCTTTCATATGGCAATTTGGGGTGAATGTGGTTTTTGACCAACATTTTCCAGAAAACCACTTAATCCCACAAGCTTCTTCTGAGTCTAGAGACACAACCAGAATCCCAGCTGACTGGCTTCATTCAGACAGAGAAGCCAAACTAGGCAACGTTATGCCTTCAACATATTCCTGACCCCTAAAAGACTGAAGGTCAGTTCTAGACAATATAGAAACAGAAAGTACTCGATGCCTTTGCAATTCTAGTGGGGCAAGAGAACAAAGGCTGAATCCTCCCTTTGCTCTGGAGAGTTAGACCACCCTTGGCGGTTTCCCTTGGTCTTCATTTGACACTAATATACTGGAATATACTCTCTAGAATCAAGCTTCCTGAGTTTGTATACTGACATCACTACTTATTAATACTAGAATCGTGAGTAAATCACTTAACTACTCTAACAGGCCCTTCACCCTTAACAGGAGACAGTATGTATCTGAGAGCATTCTTGTACGCAGGAAATTATATTACACACATACAAAGCTGCTTACCAGTGACCAGCACATGTTAACACTTAGTGAGTGTTAGCTATTAATACTGATATTTTATCATCATCATCATCATTAGTTATATGCAGCTAAACATATATAAAGAACTCTGACCATAAATCTGCCATCAAACTTATTTATCCACTAAAACACTTATTAGTAAGAAAGAAATATTTGAAGACGGCCTCCTTAATCTGGGCTCCTATGCTAACCCATGGCAAATCATTAAAGGGAACTGAGAAGCCCATCTTTCAGCCAGACTCACCCTAACTTCTGAAAGACCCATTCATCCCTGAAATCATCAATCAGTATTTATGGAGTACTACAGCAGACAGTGAGAGAATTAAAAAGAAGAAAGTCCTCTACTCCAGACAGACTCATCACCCAGAGAGGAGACAGCCATGGTCACAAATAATTACCATGCCTTAAAGCTCTACATTAACGCACAGAAAGCAGCAGGGTACTTACCTTATGCCTGAAGGGGTGGGGCAGGCTTGACACCCGGGGAGACATTTGGTCCCAGTCTTGGAAGCTAAGGACTTCACCAAATAGAAGGAAGGAATTAAGGCTATGTATGCTATTGCAGGTACCAAGGCTCCAAAAGCTCTTGACGTGCAACGTACTTTTAAAGTTAGATATGATTAAGGCAGGGGCTACGTGGTAGGGCTCAAACAAGTAAGCTTGGAGAGAAGATTGTCTCCCCCTTTCCTCATCATGCGAAAAATTAAAATTAACTAAAATATATTTCATTTAGATTCCTGCACAGCCTTCAAATCTGAAAAAAAAAATGACCCTTCATTCAGAATGACACCTCTGCCTCTAAACAAAATGAAACAAAACCACCTTTTGTCCAGTAACAGTACACTTCGAGGGCTCTTGGAAAAACCTCCTTGCAAATGTTTTCCGCAATCAGAATCTTTTATTTTTTTTAATCTACCAAAGGAAACAAAATAATATTTATTGTGTCTCTTGCATGTGCTCCTAGGAAAATGGTATCAACCTCATATGGAAACACTTCGACAGGCCCCTGAAATAATGCCTTAACCACAAACATGTCCTCTGCTTGTCTGATCTCAAATTGCTGCAAGTCAGTATCACAATTTCAGGTCAGGTCTGAGGATAGGACAGGAACTATCAGTCCATTAAATGTGAATGATAGATGAGCGAGAGGGTGGAGCTGTTGGCCAGGCGGGCAGAGAGGCTGCCGCTGGGAGCCCCCTGGCCAGGTCCTCTCCAGGGTCTGGCTCCTGGGAACCGTCCAGTTCCGCCTGAAGGCACTTTAGCCGCCGCTCCTCCGGACACGGGGGAGGAACAATGGAAGGCCCCTCTGCCTTCATCCCCAGATACCATCTCCAAATCTCAGTGGAGCACGATTATGGGAAGCAAAATCACACTGATAGGATTTCACATCCGAGCTTTGGTGATGAGAATGACAGAGACTGCAGGGACACAAACCACCCCTCTCTCTGTACCCCACCCTGCTTCACACTGAGCACCCACCCCCCCTTATTGCTGCTGCCCTTTCTCTTCCAGCTTTGAATTGGCAGACACCTGATCTGCTGGGCTATTCCGTGGTCAGAGAACACAAGGCCACTTGGGACAGCTTGATACGTGTGGGAAAGTGGTGGCCATGTTGCCGGCACCTGCCGCCAGAGCCGCGTGGCCCTCCCTTCCTGCGGCTCCCATTGTGTGATACCTTCTCCGTTTCAGGAGCAGCAGAAAGGAAGTCAAAGTAGCCAGCATTCAACAAGCACTGGAACAAAAACATAATAATCATAAAAGGCCAGAGAGCTTCCTCAGCCAGCTTTCCCTTGCAGATCCTGCCCACTGGCCTATTTCAATAGTAAATGTAGCAATCCTACCTCTTTTAAGAGGTAGAGTTTGTAAGAGCTACAGTAAGACAACAGCGTAACCATTTATTTGGATGGCCCATTGAGCATGACCGGGGTGGGGGGGACCCAGGTACACACACACGCACGCATGCAACCTGATACAGAACTACTCATATTTGGTATCCCCCAAGTAGACCATATCTATTGCTTTCGTGAAAGTAAATAGGCTCAAGATCAAAGGCAGCAGAGACTTTTACCTTCTCAGAGAGTAAGCTGCAATGCCAATAAACATTCACAGCAACCTCCTTGGAATGCAGAGTGAAACTGAGTAACTCTGTACACAGATGTTAAAGACAATGGAGAAGAGCACCCTCGCATTCAAAGGAGAGAGGAAGGAAAGTACAGCAGCTATCATCTCAAGCAATGCACAGCAATGAAATGAGACCAGATTTTAAGTTTGAAGGGCAAACTCTTGGTTGGTGTCCGTTACCAAGTGGATATAAAATGTTTGACTATAGCCATGCACTGCGGGGTAATCATACATCGTAAGACCTGGAAATGGAAAGGATCCATTAAAGCATCAAGAAATGCCTCTGCCAAGCACAGGATGTGTTTCCAAAGAATATTCCTTAAAGCGCCTCTTGGGATGGGCTCCAATGACCAAGTCATTTTATCCACCTCAGAAGAGTATAATCCTTCTATCGATAGTATCCGATTTCTGTTATGAAATTAAACTTTGGCCTTAAAAGCATTGCTCCATACCATGCTAGTCCTTGGTACCAGGTTTTCATTAAGGACCAGTTATAGCCCTTGAAGGAGGCAGGAAAGGTCATTTTATCCATCCCCCTACCTCCGGGCAGGTCTTGTGTGAAATGACACCAGCCTGGCTCTGATTATAAAATTCCCATAGCAGGAAGTTTGATAGCCCCGCTGCATTGCTGCTTTCCCATGACACATAACCCTCACGGTTAGAAAGGGCTCTCTACGATCTAGATAGAATCCTTCCCACTGAAGCATTAAAACATGTTCCCACAGTAGCAGAGAACAGTTTATCGAATTTGGCACATCTTGATCACCTGAAGAGAGGAGAACGACTTCCTCTGTACTGCTTCTTGTGTCTGAGCCCAAATTCAGCTGAGAGTTTTATATCAAAGTTTATCAAGACAAAAAGGTGACATGGGCTCTTGGAAGGCAAGGGTTGCTCTTTTCTTTTTTTGCTACTGATGACCAGTTTAGGGGGCTTTGATTACTCAGAAAGACACTGCTGAATGTAGAACAGCAGTCTCCCAAGAAAGGTAACTCAGCTTTTGATATGTATGTGTCACACGCTGGCCTAAAGATCTGTTTAACTACCTATCTTATAGTTTCATTTTCACTATATTGTAAGAATCACAAAGAAATTTACCAAATCATTTAAATACACAAAAACTGACTCCAAATCCTAAAATATTCCCTAGATAACATGCAAACCTAACATGTCATTATTATTTGTCTGCTACTTAAAATAGGCAGTAAGGCAGGATCTATCATTCTAACTTGTTCCAAGTTGAAAGTAATAAAGTATCATGTCTCCCAAATTACATTTCATTTTTACTACTTTAGTCTGTTCAAAATTTGCTCTGAATAAAGAATCTTCCACACTCTTTTGAAAAAAAACCTGGCAATTCACAAAGTTCATGCTTGTAAAAACTTATGCAGTCTTATTCGACTGTTGAGAAGCTCCTTCCCAACAAGGTACTTTGAGGAAAGATATCAGAAATGAACACTTTTGTGAAATTCTTATTCTTATTTCAATAACTGAAAAAATAAAGTTAAAAAAAGAAAGTTTATAAGAAAAATTCATAAAAAATCCAAAAATTTTTGCTAACATAAACCCTTCTAATATGTATCACAAATGAGTAAGAATAAAATGATATAAAGCAACATTGTATGAGTTATTTATATTTCACGTTTATTTCAATTTTTTGGTAAAGCATGGAAGCATTAAAATTGTAGATGGTCAGAGAGAGAGAGAGAGCGCGAACTAGTGCTTTTTTCAAAGCAGACATTGTTTCCCTTATTTTGTTTCAAATTAAAGACAGAAAGAAAGAGTAGGGGAGGGAAAAGGAGTATTATACCAAAGACAGGAATACACCAATGACAATTCCAATGTGAATTTTCCTTGTAAAGTTGTCAAACTACAATTCTTTCACATAAAATTTAGCCTTTGAAAACTTCTAAAGAAATACTTTAACTCAATCGAATCAAGAATATCAAGTACTTTGTTTTGTATCTACTCATGCGATGACCTAGTGAGCCCACATTACTTACATTTCAGGCGGTGGTAAAAGCATCCACGCTCAGCGCTGGAATAATAATTTTTAAGAGTGCTTCCTGCTCCAGTCTCTGCCTCCAATATCAGACTCACCTTTTGTCCATGTCTCATCTCTGCCAGGACTGTTGACAAAATACTTATTTAAACCAATAATAACAGCGAACATTTTGAGTGCTGACTACATGCTAAATATGCTTCATGTGCATCCTATTATTTGATTTCCATAATCAACCTGTGAAGCACCAACTGTGCTGATTTCCATTTTCCAAGTGAGGTGCCCCAAGGTTAAAGACCTTGCTCAAGGTCACACAGCTGGTGACTAAATGTGAGGATTTAAATCTTATAGCTCCCTTCAAAGCCTTGGATTGTACTCTACTCCAAAGTTTGCACCAGAATCTCTTTAAATACCATCTTTTACCATCATTCCATTGCTCTCTATCCAACAAATTCAGCAGATTAGATTCATTAGAAAGATAAAACCGTGCAGAAAAGCAAGTCAAACAGATCTGAAGTAAAAACAATTATTTTAAAATACCCCTCTTCAATCTAAGATCAATAATCATAAGAAGAAAATTAGCCGCTCAGTTAATTTGGCTTTCTTTGCTGTACAAGTTGGAGAACACCCAAACGTCTTCAGGAATTCAGAGCCAATCATCAGTCTTCAACTTTGGGGCACGGGGATGGAAAACCAAGTTTTATAAAAGCAATGAAGTGAAACTAACCTCCCAACTTCCTACTAGAAAGAGTATAACAGCAGCAGCAGCATTTGAATTCACAGGGGCACTTCTAGGAAAATTTCTAAACCATCTGCGCCCCCCCCAAGTAAATTTAAGTATGAGGAAAAAATTACACAATCAAAAAATAATTACACTCATGCCATTTTCAATAAGTGCAATGTCTTATTTTAAGATTTTACCTCTTTTGTTCAGTCATCTATCATTTACCATAAACTATAATCAGGAACAATTCCATAATATCGAATTGTTCCTTTTGAAGGTTCAGCTTAATATTGAAAAGTAGAGCTCCTGTGTTTATCTTTGATTTAAAAAAATAATGAAACACATAACTGTTATTAGATATGAGTATCCATTTTGTGACACAGGAAATAATCACCTGATATGACTGGCAGTTTTAGCCGACGTTAGCAAGTTGGCCTCTCTCATGGTCAAGCACTCATTGCTAAGAGCAAAAGGGTGCGTTTCAAAGCATTGGTTTGGACCATGAAACACATAATCAGCAGATGATACAGGAAAACATACCCCCTTTAGGTTTTTTTTTTTCCTTCAAGATCTTGTCAAAGGGTGATTGATAGGAGCAGAGCAGCTCTTCAAATGCCAGCCACTGCCTGAGGCACTTCCTATAATCAAAGCACACACCCACCCAGAGCTAATTAGACATAGATTAGTGTCAACTGATTGATTTAAAGCAGCCTTCCCTCCTGTCCCTCCTTCTCCCTGCTCTACCGCCCAGCCCCGTGAGGATGGGCTGCTTCTCTGGAGAAGGCTCTCTCAACAGACAGGCAGATTATTCATGAAAGCTTCAGCCAGGAAAGCTGGAGACAATGCAACGGGACTAAAAATCAGCCAGAAGAATATCTGTAGGAGGAAAGTGAAGGGGGAGCGGGGTTGTGGAGAACAGAACAGAAAGGGCAAAAAAACAAGAATGAATCATGTTTCTGAAAGCAATAGAACCCCTCGGCCCAATTTGTTGAGGTAAGTTAGAAAGAGCGTTTCTGATGTTTGAAAGAAAATTATTTGCAATTTAACCTAGGAGAGTTCTGAGTACATTTGGCTACAATTTAGATACCATTTTTCAAGCCCCCCCCAACCGTATATGACCAGGGAACATTCAACCCTTGTCTTAATGGATTAAGCAGAGACAAAGCTGCAAGCAGAAAATTAAAACTGAAATAGTTACAGCTGTTGAAACTGGCATTGGGCAGAGAGAGGTAAAAAGGATTTCTTTTCTCATAGGATAAGGGAAGTTTCAGAAAGCACCCAGCCCTTGCAGAGTTTAGGCATGCATGCCTACAAAACAGTAGGAGTGATCTCTCCACTCCTTAGCAACTGCACAGCTCGGCGGCTGCTTACTCTGTGGTGGATCCCAAATAATTGTATTGTAACTAAAAAAAAGTGGACGCATTCCCAGAAGAGACCACTGGAGTAGGGAGCAGCCAGGGGCCAGTTTTAGAATTTTCATTTCCAAATTAAAGGCCGTTTCCATTTGTCAGAACCAGCTACTACTGTACTTTGGGGTAGGGGCTGTTCCAACATAAACACACCTCTGGAATTATTTCTGTGAATATGGGCTCCCAAGAAGTGCTATAATTATAGCAGGAACATTAAAAAGAATAGTTCTAGCCATTAGAATGTCCATAGCCTTGTTATAAGAATAGATGCTCATATCTCATAGATTGAGGAGGACTAGACAAAAAACCCAGAGGGGATAGTTAATGATTTGGGGGAAGAGACAAAAGAATAGCAGAGCAGCAATAGCCAACTGATGGAACTGGCATTCCTAGGAGTCATTATGGTTTTAGAGCGCCTTATGGCTTTCAAGGCTATAGGTATTGAATCTGTGATTTCCCACAAAAGCTGTAGAAGGTAGGTAAGGTCTGTGCCATTATCAATTTGCAGATTCAATGCTTTACCCATTACAGATGAAATGATGGAGACCCCATCCTCACCCTCTGCCCCAGGGGATAGAACAAACTGACAAACCAGTCTCCGATCTGAAGATTTCTGATTTCTGCCTATTGGTCTCCCAGCATCTCTTACTGCCTCCCAACCCTGTGGATCAGTGGCATTTTGCATATGGTTAGTGATTTTCAAACTCACACACCTCATCCATCTGCAAGCATCTAAGACTGGGAGAGCTATAGTACTTAGCTTAATAAATGAACCAGATCACAAGCTGAAACTCTAGGAAATCACTAGGGAGCTTCTATAGAATTCAGAGGAGGAAATGTTGAAAACTGAATTAAATAGAGGAGCGAGAAGTTAGATTTTTATTTTCCACAAGAACTAATAACTTAATAATTGGATTCCAAACAAAGCAGTAAAGATGCAGAGGCACAGGCATTGAAAACTTACCACTGTCCCTAAAATACGTCCAGAAGATCCACAGCAGTTCCTAAAGATCAAGATACTATCAGGCACCCGGAGCCGAAGGGAGTGATTGTTGTATTTTTCTTGTGTGTGGGTCTCTATGTTATAACAACAGCTTTAAATGCTGCCCAGGTTGGAACACGAAGCCACAGAAGGCCAAGAGTAAGTAAAATCTGGACAATCCCAGTGGTGTCACTGTCCCCCTGGCTTTCTGGTCTCCCCGTGGAGGCAGGAATTCAGAGAACAGGATTGGAGAGCCAAGGAGGTGAGACATAAAGGACAGTTCTCCAAATGCCGATTCGGCAAATTTTAACTTTTTCAGCTATAAACCTTTCAATACCTCAAAATAAATCCTTCAATTTTATATGAGAGTTTGGTTTCTGCAGCTGGAGATTTATGCAGTGTGCTGAGGCCAGGCTAAGAGAAGGGAACATAAACGATGTGACAGATAGCGTAAGGATGTTATTTAGCTTCTCACTAAGCATTGCTCACTTAGGAACTTTGCAAATGTCATGCATAACCCCTCTCATTAATTAGCTGCTAAAGCAGCTGATCTTCTGCCATGGATATGCCTCCAACTGCTGGCCCTCAGCTTGAGAATGCAATACACATCCTAACTCCAGGCCTGGAGCTAAGACACAGAAGGCAAACCACCCAGGCGTCAGTGCCACAGACTGATCTGAGGCCCACAGACCTGACCTCTGTGTGCCCAGTTATGCACCTTGGATGCTTCTGTGAAATCCAGTGCTGAAATATGCGGTACTTGAGGAGCCAGCTCTATTCCCTGGAAAGTTAGTTAAGACGTATCAACGGCATAAACAGCCTGCAGGCTTTGACAACAAGTTACAGCAAGATAAAATAAGATAAAATTAAATTAAATTAAATGCCTGTCACTCTATTGCTTTTATTGGAGTATTTAAGAATAAACTAATGTTTTCTGAAAGATTTTATTGATTGGTTTATTTGTTCTTTTGGTGTTAAGGTTTTTGAGTTCTTTATACAGTCTAGATGTTTATTAATCCTCTTTTGGAAGAGTAGCTAGCAAAGATTTTCTCCTTTTCTGTAGGCTATGTCTTCATTGTGTTGTTTCCTTTGTACAGGTTTTTTATTGGAGGCAATCACATTTATCAATTCTTGCTATTATTTCCTGTGCTACAGGAGACCTAGTCAGGAACTCTTCTCTTATGCTTACATCTTAAATTTTTCACCATACATTTTCTTCTACCGGTTTCAAGGTTTAAGATACTGTAGTAAGGTCTTCATTTTGAATGGATTTGTGTACAGGATGGAAAATAAGGATTTAGTTTTAATCTTATATGCAGATATCCAGTTTCCCAGAACCACTTGATAGAGAGGTGGTCTTCTTACCAATGTATGTTTTTGTTCCCTCTGTCAAGAATTAGATGGCTGTAGTTGTGTGGTTTTGTGTCTGTGTGCTCTATTCTGCTAGTCTGTATATGTTTTTATTCTGGCTGTTTTTATGCTAATATCATGCTGTTGTTTTTACTGTTGTTTTGCAGTATGTCTTGAGTTTAGACATTGTGATACTTCCAGCATTTGTCTTTTTGCTCAGGATTGCTTTTGTCCACTTTGGGTCTTTTGTGATTCCATATGAATTTTAGGATTACTTCTTTATGGATCAGTGGTATATATCATTGATATACTGAAAGAGATTACATTGAATTTGTGGATTACATTCTATAAGATGGCCAATATTAATTCTGCTGATCCTGAACACAGGAGGTCTTTTCATCTAATAATATCTTTTTTCATTTTTTAAACAGAAAGAAGCATGAAATACAATGAAAAGGAATTTCAAAACAGGTTAGCAGGGGAGTAACAATAATTACTACACTGCATATTCTTATATTCAGAGTAGTTGTTCAGAGTACAAGATATAAGCATGAAATATTGTCCAGAAAATTACTGACACAAAACTTCCTTCTCAAAAGAAACCTGCTGCATAACTATCTTAACTGTCTTGTGCATATATATTTTTCCTTTCCTCTTTCTCCCACCAGTTTTATTTTTTCTTTTGATCAGTTGCTTCCAGTTCACAGTATCTATTGTATTCTTTCAGATTCTCACACTAATGAGACAATGCAATGTTTACACCTGTGAATCTGGTTTATTTCACTTATAAATATGATCTCAAATTCTTTCTTCAGTGTTCTATAACTTTTCACTTTCACCTCCTTGGTTATGTCAGTACCTAGATATTATATTTGTAAGCCAAAAGAATGGAATTTGTATATAGAAAAGTTATTGATTTTTTTCAGGGCTACAAATTGAAGCTAGGGTATCATGCATGCTAGGTAAGTGCTCTACCACTGAGCTATATCCCCAGTAGATACTTTTATGCTTATTTTGCTATACTGCTGAATTTGTTTATCTGACTAAAAAAGACTTCTGTTGGATATTTTGGCATATCCTAAGAATAGGACCAAGTCACTTGCAAATAAATATAATTTGACTTTGGCCTGTCTTGAGTACCCTTTTATTTCTTTCTCTAGCCTAATTTGCTCTGGCTAGAATTTCAAGTACTGGGTTGAAAAGGAGTGGATTTTTGATTTTAAAGGAAATACTTCCAGTTTTTTTCCATTCAATATGATATTTGCTATGAGCTTGTAGCATACGGCCTTCATCAAGTTGAAGTATTGCACTTGTATTCCTATTTTCTTACAGGCTTTTATCATAAAAGCATGTTGAATTTTGTCACAGGCTTTTCTGCATCTTTTATATGATCACATGATTTTTATTCTTGATTCTATCTATGTGGTGTATTATGTGTATTGCTCTACATATGTCAAACCATTCTTACATTCGTGGGATAAAAATCAAGCTGATCACTGAGTTCATATCCGCACCCCTAGGAGCGGGGATTGTGCCCTGGGGGCTCTACCAGCCCCAGTTCTCCACGCCCAGCTTCTACATTTCAATTAAGAGAGCCAAGAATCTGCAGAGGTGCGGAGTTTGCCCCAGGTGAGTCCATGGACCGGGGAAAGTTGGAGACCTACATTAGGCTTTTGAGTTTCTGGGGAGCTACTGGGACACTGGACTGGGTCCAGCAGATCGCAGGGCCTCAGTCAACCACGTTCAGCGGCCTGGTTTCAGTCCAGGAGGCAGGAACCTTGCACGAGGACTCTGGGCTGAGTTGGGCTGGCCTGGGGACAACCTTGAGACCAGCGTTGCCAGCTGCTGAGTTCATATCCACACCCCTAGGACAGGGGATTGTGCCCTGGGGGCTATGCCAGCCCCAGTTCTCCATGCCCAGCTTCTGCATTTCAATTAAGAGAGCCAAGAATATGCAGAGGTGCGGAGTTTGCCCCAGGTGAGTTT